>CM019067.1:206386388-206481184 GCA_009667805.1 Leptobrachium leishanense | reverse complement strand
TTATGCCAGAAAATGTTTATATTTGTTATGTTGACATCCCAAGGTATTGCATATGGAGTGCTTTGATTGCCATGGATGCAACGTTTTAGCCCAAAACATTGAGAAGGTGTTGGTGTAATTTTTCAATTTTCAGATTTTTACGCCCACATTAGCTTTGGACTGTGATTTAGAGACACTGTGTTGTTACTGCATGAAAACTCTCCAGGTTGTTTTCTGCAAGGTCTCCTGAGTACACGCATGCCCCCCATGCATAGGTTTGCCAGGATTTTGGGAAGGTTCAAATACAATTTTTATGACTTTTCATTGGAGTTGAAATTGAGATTATTTCTTCAGCTAAGCCTAGCTTTGGTTTTGGGTCTACCGCATTACCCAGTTTGAATTATTGCCAGAAAATTGTTTATATTTGTTATGTGACACCCCAAGGTATTGCATATGGAGTGCTTTGATGCCATGGATGCAACGGTTTTAGCCCAAAACATTTGAGAAGGTGTGTGGTGTAATTTTTCAATTTTCAGATTTTTACGCCCACATTAGATTTGGACTGTGATTTAGGAGACACTGTTGTTTTTACTGCATGAAAACTCTCCAGTTGTTTTCTGCAAGTCTCCTGAGTACACGCATGCCCCCCATGCATAGGTTTGCCAGGATTTTGGGAAGGTTCAATACAATTTTTATGACCTTGTCATTGGAGTTGAAATTGAGATTATTTCTTCATCTAGGCCTAGCTTTGGTTTTGGTCTACCGCATACCCCAGTTTGAATTATTGCCAGAAAATTGTTTATATTTGTTATGTTGACACCCCAAGGTATTGCATATGGAGTGCTTTGATGCCATGGATGCAACGGTTTTAGCCCAAAACATTTGAGAAGGTGTGGTGTAATTTTTCAATTTTCAGATTTTTACGCCCACATTAGATTTGGACTGTGATTTAGGAGACACTGTTGTTTGTTACTGCATGAAAACTCTCCAGGTTGTTTTCTGCAAGGTCTCCTGAGTACACCCATGCCCCCCATGCATAGGTTTGCCAGGATTTTGGGAAGGTTCAAATACAATTTTTATGACTTTGTCATTGGAGTTGAAATTGAGATTATTTCTTCAGCTAGGCCTAGCTTTGGTTTTGGGTCTACCGCATACCCCAGTTTGAATTATTGCCAGAAAATTGTTTATATTTGTTATGTTGACACCCCAAGGTATTGCATATGGAGTGCTTTGATGCCATGGATGCAACGGTTTTAGCCCAAAACATTTGAGAAGGTGTGGCGGTAATTTTTCAATTTTTTATTTTACGCCACATTAGATTTGGACTGTGATTTAGGAGACACTGTTGTTTGTTACTGCATGAAAACTCTCCAGGTTGTTTTCTGCAAGGTCTCCTGAGTACACCCATGCCCCCCATGCATAGGTGTGCAAAGATTTTGGCAAAATACAGCACCAATTGTAGAACATAAAAATGTACGAATAAAATGTAAAAGTCTGGTGCAGTAAAAGAAAAAAAAAACTAAACTGAACTAACTAACTGGAGTGTGAAAAAATAGAAAGGAAAAAAAAATCACAGATCACGCACAGTGTGATATAGCTTGAAACATCCCCAAGACACAGACCGGGTTGTCCAGGGCATTCTGGGCAGTAAAAGATTGTGTCTCTCCTCTGCCCCTCTTGAAACACACCCTGCACCTTTTTGGGTTTCTGTTTGCCCTCAGTAGGGGGATTTTATAAATAAATGCGTAGCCCCAACTCTGTCCCCCATCACCGCCCGGGGAGCAGTGCATCCTGGTACAAAAGCCCCGAAATGACCTGGAGCTGAAACTGTAAAAAGGACAGCGTCACTCCGGGGTTTGCCTTTTTGCAGAGCAAAAAGGCATTGTGGGTTGCAATTTGCATCAGGTAAATTGCAACCTTTTTGTACCAGGCCCTTGACTTCCGCATAATCTGGTAGGGCTGGAGCAGCTGATCTGCCAGATCAACCCCACCCATATGCCGGTTATAGTCTTTGATGCACACTGGCTTCCTGATGCGCTCAGCTCTGCCACGTACAGAGACCTCCACAGACCTCTCAGTGTGGATGGTGGATAGAAGGTATACATCCTTCTTGTCTCTGTACTTGACCGCCAACAGCTCCTCTTGGCGCAGAGCTGAGGTCTCCCCCCTTTTTAGCCGGTGCGGACAAGCTGTGCTGGGAAACCTACGCGGTTCTTGCGAACAGTACCGCATGCTGCTGTATCAAAACAATACAGCAGCTTGAACAAAGGGACACTTGTATAAAAATTATCAACATACAAGTGTTACCCTTTGTTCATCAGGGGAAAAAGTAGGTCCCACACAATCTTGCCACTGGTTCCCATGTGTTCTGGGCAACCTGGAGGGTCAAGGCTACTATCCTTTCCCTCGTACACCCGGAAGGCCTGAGTATACCCACTCTCGCTGTCACAGAGCTTATACACCTTCACTCCATACCTGGAGCGTTTGGAAGGAATATACTGCTTGAATCCCAGCCTTCCCTTGTATTTCATTAGGGATTCATCCACACAGATATTCCTTCCAGGTGTATAAGCCTCTGCAAACCTGGCGGCGAAGGGGTAATCAGGGGCGGATTTTATACAGCCTGTCAAACTGGGGATGCTCTCTAGGAGGGCACAGGCTGTTGTCACTGAAGTGCATGAAACGCAAAATGTTTTCATACCTTCTACGTGACATTGATTGGGGGTAAATGGGGGTAGAGCAGATGGGGCTACTGCTCCAGTAGGAGCGAATTGAGGGCTTCTTTATGATGCCCATCAGCATAGTAAGTGCCCAGAATTTCAGAAATTCTGGCACATCTAGCGGGGTCCATTGCTGCCTTGCCAAGTAGGAGTCTGGCTTCGCAGCACAATGCTGATGGCATACAGATTTGATTGGGCCACGATGTGGCCCAACAAATCATCCCCCATAAACACCTGCAAAAATTGTGTGGCGGTAAATCCTGCAACATCAATATTGATGCCAGGATTTGCCGTGAAAGGAGGGATATCTGGCCTCTGGCGATGAGGCACTACTCACTCCTCAGCTGGAGCTGTGCGTCTCCTGCTGGCAGGTGGTGACCCAGGATCTGCATCAGAAACATCACTAGATACATCAGCCAGCGTAGATGATGTATCTAGCGACGTCTCTGAGCAGTTGGCGGGGTCAAAATCAGGGTCGGAGTCTGACGCAGATGCCTCAGATTCTGATGCCAGGATGCATATGCCTCCTCGGCGCTGTACACCCTCTCAGACATTATATATAATAGATATAAAATTTATAATTATTATATATAATAAGCGGATTGTTGGTTCTTAGAAGAACCGTTGGGTTTCACAAGAAAATACAAATAAACACCTAAATCTCTCTAAATCACTCTAAACCTGCCTCAATTCTTCTAAATCTCCCTAAAATCTCTCTAAATCTGCCTAAATTTTTCTAATCTCACTAAAATCTCTCTAAATCTGCCTCAATTTTTCTAATCTCACTAAAATCTCTAACCTGTCAAATCTGATCTCTCTCTCTCGCTCACCAAAACACAAGTGAGGAGAGGGAGGGAGAATCACAGAGGTCAGAGCCAATATTTACAAAATATTGACCTGACCTGACAAATTAGAAATTTTATTTTGATTTTTTTTACTTCTGATTGGATGTTGCTAGCCTGCCTCTCTGATGAGGCAGGCTAGGAACATCCCACTCAGCCCCAAGATGACCCTGCCCTTAGAAGGGCAGCGCCATCTTGGCTGTCAGTTTATTTTATTTTATACCTTTTTATTGATTTTTTATTTTACTTTTTTTTACTTTTTTTACACTTTTTTTACTCTGCTGGGTGCCTTGATCCCCGAGGCACCCAGCAGAGCACCTGATCACTCATGTGATCTTTTTGTACTGAGTGCCACGATACCTCGTGGCACTCAGTACTTCCTGCCGCTACCGGAAGTGATCGCTCGGGGGAGCGATCACTTAGCGGACGGCGGCAGGTAAGCATATTGCAAGGATGCCTCGATGTCGTGGCATCCCTGCAATATACACAGAGCAGCTGGAAGCGATACCGATCGCTTCCAGCGCTCTCTAGAAGTGCTGGGCACCTCTCCGGTGAAACCGGATGTTGATCGCTCCCGAGCGATCACAAGGTGCCCCGGCACTTCTCACCGCCATTGCACAGATGCCTGGACTCCCAGGCATCCTGCAATGGCGTTTGAGCTGCTGGAAGCGATCCGATCGCTTCCAGCGCTCAAAAAACCGCAGGACGTACCATGTACCTCAGCGGGTCTAAAAGAGACCCGCTGCAATGACGTACATGGTACGTCCTAGGGTCCTTAAGGGGTTAAACTAAGCGGTTTTTCTGTTTCTGGAAGCCTGAAAAGCTTCAACGAGGGACTCTAACAAATGAGATAATACAACATAAGCAGGAGTTTTAGTCTAGCGAACAAGACGAAGAAATCGTTATAAACTCCCAGCTGATTAGAATTACTAATTAGAACTTTATTTTTTATTTTTTAAAAAGTCATTGTTTGGAGACCACTTGTCTAGAAACAATGCTGGTGTTGCAGATACTGACAGGCACAGATTGTAAACCTTAAGAGATGTTTAGCCAATAGGCATTTTTATCTGCTTTAACTATCAAAACATGGAGCTAAATTCAGCAACCTAGCTGCAGGGATAAATAGAATTTCATCACGCAAAACTGACAATCCAGAATTAAACGTGAAGCAGCAAATTTCAATTTACCCATTGCCATTGATTTCTAGCTATATATATATATATATATATATATATATACATATATATATATATAGCGCTGTCCTAGGAGTGGCTTTGACCAGTTACATAACCTTATCTCTGCTAGAAAGCCACAGTGTGGCATAGCATTGATTTTAGGGTTCTGTGTAATAACAGATCCAGGATGCATAAAAGTGAGACAGATGTCATTTGCATATCCTCCCCAGAATTCCTTGCTGCATATGGGGAATGTGGCACAGGAGCTCTGGGATGCAATTCATCGAATTGCTGTGATGTGCAAGTGGCTTCTGCAATAATAAACATATATACATATATATATATATACATATATATAATATATATATACTCCTGAATGTAAACAATTTGTACAATCGTAAAAGTGCATACAAAAAATACATTTATAGAATTTTACTTTACAGATGAAACAAACGGTACCAACCAGAATCAAGTTTTTTTTAATTGGTTCTAACCATTTTCTGGAAACCTATTCATTAATAGGACTATACACAAGACACAAGGTCAGGCATTTAGACTGGAGAAAAGAATAGGAAGTGTTACAGTGAGAACAATAAAGCTGTGGAATTCTCTGCCTGTTGAGGTGGTTGGGTCAGAGACTGTAGAGATTTTTGAACAACCACTGGATGACTTCCTGCAAAACACATATTATTAATATTTAATATGTGGGTAAAAGCTGCTTGATCCAAGGAGAAATCTGACTGCCATTCTGGAGTCAAAAGGGATTTTTTTCCCAGTATGTTGCTTACTTGGCGGGCGCTTCAAACTGTTTTTTTTTGCCTCCTTTTGGATCAACAGCAGTAGGTGATGTGTGAAAGGCTGAACTTGATGGACGCACGTCTTTTTTCAGCCTTAGTAACCATCTAACTAAGTAACTTGTGCTTTCATTTTCAAAAAATCGATACTGGGAATAAATGCTCTACTGTGGTAGAAAGAAAAATGCACAAGGAAAATATTTGCAGGGTTATGAAGTTTGCAAGCAATTCTCCACGGCATTAGCAATTTTCTGTCAGCATTGTGCAATGTGAAAATGCAATAACTTTGTGTCAACATACAGGTTCTTTATACTTGCATCCCCACTTGTTTCATACTGATGACTTGTTTGCGTCTTCACCTAATGAAGAAATGCACGCTCCTCCAAGAAATTATTCCGAGATCATCTGTGACATTTACCTTGAGGTTAAAAACTGATGCAATGCAGTGCTTGAAACTGAAAGCGCTGAAATTCCGTGCTAATGTAACGTCCTCATTGAGGTATTAATGAGTTGGTTGCCAATGGTATTATTCCTCGGCTGACAAATTGCAGTGATGAGCTGTCTGATGAACTGTTTGTTACATATTTGTGTCCATGACATTTCACGATTTTACATTTATTATGGTAATCACAAAATTAATAGGCCGTTGATATTTTATTGGCTTCTGAAAATGTCTAATTTGTTAAAGAAGTAAAAGCGAGAGCCTTATTCATATGTAGCTTTTCGCTGGGCTGGCCCAAAATAACTTCCTGCTTGATTTTAAGAGATACAGCCCCCAGCATTATCCCCACATCTTATTAGGTATCACATTAAATTACCTACATCAGTGGCTCATAACCCTTTCCTGGCCATTTGGCTATCCAGAGAGCAGGCAATTCGCCAAATCCTGGCGAATTGCCTGCACATACGGTGCCTGTTCAGTGCCTATTCAAGGGCAGTGAATCCCCATAGAGAAGCAATGCTTCGGCTATTCAGAGAACACAAACCTGCAGAGAAAGGTTCCCGAATTGCCCTGCCATTCGGTGGTTTAATTCGACAGGTTTATTTAGGAGAATCCCATAGGCTTCAATGTTAAAAATATTCCCGTTTTAATTCAATATCTAATAAACTGTTTACTATAAAATTCTGTAGTAAAGAGTCTCCTTATTTATATATTTTTTCTTTTTTTTAAAGTCCGATTTTATTATTTTATTTTTTTAAGTTTACTTCTTTTTTCTGTAACAGCCCTTTTTATTATCATTCATTGGACCCCATATGTAAATTTCAGACATTTTCGCTCAGTAGTTTCTTTGCAAACAGCGTTTCACTTTTCAAACATTCATGCAAACTTTTTTTCTAACTTATTCACTTTGCTCTGTCTGCGGTCTCGGCTTTCTCGGCTTTTTCCGGCGGCTTCACTGCGTGTGATCGGCTCCTGCTCGGGTTTTTCCGTGGTTTTCGGCAGGTTAATCCAGATGTTTTTGTGGGTTTTCGACGTGCATTCGCTGGGTTTTGCGGTTCGTTTTCGTCGGCTTTGCGGCAGCTTTTCCCTGCAATTCGGGGACCCTGTGGTGCTTACTGAATACACCGCAGGGTCACTGAAATGGGATTGGCAAAAGGAACTGAATTGAAGAGAACGAAAAGTCACCGAACGTGCGGTGACTTTTCAAATCTCTTTGAATAACCCTGACAGATTTACACGATTGTGCATAATTAGCCTCACGTACAAGGTGGTTGCATAAATAGTCACAAATAGACATAAAATACTTGTATGTAATTAGCTGAGTACCTACATACTTTAGAACGAAGTTATAGAGACCCGGACCTTCTTTCTCACCCACTGCTCACCTTTGTTGAAAGAGAGAAGTTCTACTCATAAAGGTGAGAAGTCAGACATTGGAGTCCAATTTATTATTTTGGCGCGAAGCATTAAACGTTAACGTGCGTAAATTAACCCTTTCGCTGCGGAGGCTTTTCACACCTCTGTGCTGAGGTCAATTTTACCGCTTTCGCTCATCATGTTTAACCGCGTTTTGAAGCCATATTTTGATATATGACCCAGACATATTATATATCGTTCTTTCGGGCAGACTCGTCAGATTCATAAGATGTCATTATTATATGTATACATCATGTCCTGTCTGTATATTATAACAAAAAATGCAATACAATTTGAATTTTCAATAATTTACAATGTGTAAAGTGTTTTTTTTCACATTGTAACATGCGATAGTTTGCGGTTATATTTTCTATGGGGTGTGCTTGTTAAAAAAATTAGAAATGGGGACTCGTTACATTTTTCTTTTAGGAAAATTTCGCTATTTTTAACAAACGCACCGCATCCAAAATCATTAGTGCAGCATCATTGTTCACATTATAATTGAAGTGGGAACAATATTGCTGCATTAACAAAACCCAAAAAAAACAGAACTTGTTTATTTTTTTTCATAATTTTTTTTAAAATATTTTAAATTTTTTAATTTTTTTAAAAACTGTTTACATGTTCAAGTTTGGTATCGTTGGAAAGGCCATGCTCTGGCCGATCCAACCATATCAAACATTAACCCCTAGCTGCCACGGATCTGGATATAGGGGGTTCATTGGAACCCCCTATCTCCACCATTGCTGGCAGCTAGGGGTTAACTCCAGGACTGACGTCATCGTGCTATACACGATGACGCCAGTCCTCAGGGGGAGTTCCCGGAGGCTTGCCGATATCCAAGATGTCTGCCAGCTCCGGGAAAGGATCACTATCTGGTGCTTTTCAGCGCCGAATCGTGATCCTGCTCCGCAGGGGTTAATGACAGCCACCGTTTGGAAGGCAGGCTGTGCCCTTCCAAACGGTGCCTGGCTTAACCCAGTGCACCCCGGCGATCGGGAGGGAGAGAGGTCCGAAGGACTTCCCCCCTCCCTTTCCGGCGCCTCCTCCACACACGCGGGGGGGCGCCTGAATTAGATGTCATCGCGCCGCCGCAATGACATCTAATGGCCCCACCGGGGTCCCCGAGTGCTGGGCTGACATCGAGGATGTCAGCCCGCACCGGGGGGCACAGCGATTGGCCGGAATCCGGCCGATCGCTGGCCGCAAAGGGAGGACGCGCTCGGCGCGTCCTCCGCATGGAACGACACTGCGGGTGGACGCACTGAGCGCGTCCTCCGCAGTGAAAGGGTTAATGCTGGTATTACAATCCGAGCGCATTTTTTCATGCGTCAAAAAATAAAGCACGTAAAAAAGACGCGCATTATTATTATTATTATTATTATTCTTTATTTATAAAGCGCCAGCATATTCCGCAGCGCTGTACAATAAGCACAGTATAGACAGGGTTACAATACATTGAACAACATTTGACAAACAGTACAGGAGGAGATGAGGGCCCTATTCCCGTAGGAACTCACAATCTAGGAGGGTTGGGGTTGGAAACAGGAGGAGAGGACTGTAAGGTGAGAGTGATTGATGGTTGTGTCAGTGAGTTGGGTGGTAGGCTTCCCTAAATAGGAACGTTTTTAAGGGAGCGTTTGAAGGAAGAGAAGTTAGGGGAAAGTCTGACAGTACGAGGGAGAGCGTTCCAGAGAGTGGGGGCTGCGCGTGAGAAATCCTGCAGTCTATCATGGGAAGAGGTGATGCGGGGAGAAGCTAGGCGCAGGTCACTGTTTGACCTTAGGGAGCGGGCCGGGGTGTATTTGGTGATTAGTGAGGACAGTGAAGGGACTCACAGAGGGGAGCGGCAGAGACAGAGCGGCGGGTGAGGTGAATTAGCCTGGCGGAGGCGTTCAGGATGGATTGTAGGGGGGAGAGGCGGGACAGAGGGAGGCCAGATAAGAGATTATTGCAATAGTCGAGTCGGGAGATTACCAGGGCGTGTATGAGTTGTTTTGTGGTGACAGCGGTAAGAAATGGCCGAATTCGGGAAATATTACGCAGTTGGTATCGGCAGGAGGAGGAAAGCGACTTGATGTCGGGGATGAAGGAAAGAGCAGAGTCAAGTGTAACTCCAAGACAGCGAACTTGGTTTGATGGGGAAATGGTGATACCCTCCACCGTGATACCGTCCACCGCGCATTAAGGCTGCGCGCAGAAATCGGTAACACCAGCTTCTCAAAGATGTTAAAATTACGCGCGCAAACATTGTCCGTTAAAATTTGCGCATAGATTGTAATACCATCCGCGTACCAGCGCACAAACGCATTTACGCTCACAATGTTAAGTATAGGACGCGCGCAGTATGGTATGCTCACAAAGGGTTCGCGCAGGTCCACCCGCGTTAGACGTTAACGCACATTTTTTGCGCGGACGTTGTAATACAACAGTCAGCGCAAAGGGTTTTGCCCCTCGCGTTAATGCGTTTTTGCGCACGCGTTAACGTTTGCGCGCAGAATGTAACATCGGGAGCGCAATCAGTAATTAGCGTTTCGATATGTAAGGTATTAAGGAGCGCTAGCGCTAATTACTGCTGGGATATGAAGAGCCAAATGTTAGCACCTTTTAAAAGCTGGTGGTAAATAGGTAAGCAACAGAGGGTTGTGGTAAATGGAGTTTATTCGGCGCAAGGTCTTCTTACCAGTGGGGTACCTCAGGGGTCAGTACTTGGACCCCATTCTCTTTATTATTTTTATTAGTGATATTGCAGAAGGTATTAATGGTAAAGTATGTCTTTTTGCTGATGACACAAAGATTTGCAACAGGGTTGACGTTCCTGGAGGGATCAGTCAAATGACAAATGATTTAGGTAAACTAAAAAAATGGTCGGAGCTGTGGCAATTGAGTTTTAATGTGGATAAGTGCAAGATAATGCACCTGGGGCGTAAAAACCCAAAGGCTGATTATAGAATATATGATACAGTCCTAACCTCAACATCTGAGGAAAGGGATTTAGGGGTTATTATTGCAGAGGATCTAAGGGTAAGTAGTCAATGTAATAGAGCAGCAGGAAATGCTGGCAGAATGCTTGGTTGTGTAGGGAGAGGTATTAGCAGTAGGAAAAGGGAAGTGCTCATGCCACTGTACAGAGCACTGGTGAGACCTCACTTGGAGTACTGTGTGCAGTACTGGAGACCGTATCTCCAGAAGGATATAGACATCTTAGAGAGAGTTCAGAGAAGGGCTACTAAAATGGTGTACGGCTTGAAGGAGAAAAGTTACCAGGAAAGGCTTAATGATCTTAACATGTACAGCTTGGAAAAAAGACGAGACAGAGGAGATATGATAGAAACATTTAAATACGTAAAGGGAATCCACAAGGTAGAGGAAGGGAGTATATTTAAAAGGAAACAAAGTAGCAAAACAAGAGGACATAGTCTTAGATTAGAGGGGCAAAGGTTTAAAAGTAACAACAGGAGGTATTATTTGACTGAGAGGGTGGTGGATACATGGAACAACCTTCCAGTTGAAGTGGTAGAGGCCAAAACAGTGATTAAGTTTAAGCAGGCATGGGATAGGCATAAGGCTATCCTAAACAAAAGATAAATCCAGGTAAAATATCCATGTAATTGGGCAGACTAGATGGGCCGAAAGGTTCTTATCTGCCGACATTTTCTATATTTCTATGGTGCTAAATGATTCTGTATTTGCAGAATCACGCAGCACCCCCTAGCCCCCCCTCAATAAATCTGATACTCACCTCTCATCCCGCGTTGAGAATCTTGATCCGCCACTTCTTGCCTCCAGGAGCAGAGTGAGACTGGGAACAGACCGGGATCACAAGCTCGCGGCAGTGAGATCGCGCAGGGCTCACAGCCCAGAAGTGCAACCCTTCATGGAGTTCTATGGACTCCAGGAGGTGATAATCGTGACAGTGCAGAAGCCCCGGAATATCATGGAGTTACCGATATGCGCTAATAAACTAAGTTACATAGTTACACAGGGAAATAGGTTGAATAAAGGGCAATGCCCATCAAGTTCAACATATCCCTATGTATGCTGTTGATCTAGAAAAAGGCAACCCCCCACCCCTCGTTGCATCCAATTGTGCCCAAAAGAAAAAAAAATCCTTCTCGATCCCATAATGGCAATCGGAGACCTCAGTTCATCATATTATTTCAATATTCTTGAAGTAAAAAAAGTAGTGTGTAGTACCGGCTGGGTGGAGTAGAGGTAATGTCACCACTCTGCATGGAGAGAGCCTGTGGAGTCATGGGTTCGATCCCAGCGAGCAACCTCTCCAGTAAGTGTCCTTGGCAAGACACCAAACGGTACATACTCACCACCCAGGACATACTTGAAAACGAGAGAAATCTCAATGTATCCTTTTTGGTAAAATCCTTTCACAAAAAAAAAAGGATGGTGTGGGAACAGGCAGAGAATGAGAAGGTGGTGCGGCTTGGCCGTATCAAGCTGAATCGCTGCATGGGAAGGTTTGTGAGGAGGATGCGACATCTACCTTTTGAAGAGGCGGAGTGTTATTTTATGGTGGATGGAGTTCACCTGACGGATGTGGGCAAGGTTCTGTTCATCCTGGGACTCAAGGAAGGGATTGAACAAGCCCTGTTTTTTCTTGGTGGGGGAGCTCTCCCATAAGGGGGTTATGTGAGGAGCTCGGGCGGGGGCTTGTAGGCAGCGCTGGCTAGGGGTTACTTTTTAGTTAGGATTACTTTGGTCAGGTGGTTGGGAGTTGGGAAGTTTTTTGGTGGTTGGTTGGTTTGGAGGTGTGTGGTGGTTGTGGGGAGTCCTCTTTCAGCACTGGTTATTGTTTTAATTTTGTTATGGGAATGGTTATGTCATTATGGTGGGTTATTGTGTGGAGTTCTTAGCTGTGGCCTATATATAATAAATATATATATTATTCTACAGTTATGTGTTTGTGTATTTTTTGTGTATTTTTTGTCTCCCTGCGTCCGACCCGGTCATCAGTAGGCGACTTAATAAGGCCTGGAGCACCTAAGGCGTAGGGCCCTTAAGTTGCCTCTGATGCCAGGATGCAGGGAGGATTTTTCTAGAAGGTTCTGTAGCGCGTGAGGAGATTGAGCGGGAGTGGTGTGGGAGGAGTCGCCAGGAGGGTACTTAAGGCGCGTGTGTAGAGGCTCTGCGTGCCTTTTTCTCCTGAGGTAGAGCGGTGATAATCCCTCCATCCCTGTTTTATTTAATTCCAGGTTGGGTTGGTTTCTTCGTTAGTGCAGTATTTTTGTTGGGCTCCTTTGTCACGGCGGGGGGCTTGTAGACAGTGCTGGCTAGGGGTTCCTTTTTATTTAGGATTACTTTGGTCAGTTGGTTGGGAGTTGGGAAGTTTTTTGGTGGTTGGTTGGTTTGGAGGTGTGTGGTGGTTATGGGGAGTCCTCTTTCAGCACTGGTTATTGTTTTAATTTTGTTATGGGAATGGTTATGTCATTATGGTGGGTTATTGTGTGGAGTTTTTAGCTGTCGCCTATATATAATAAATATATACAGTCAGGTCCAGAAATATTGAGACATCGACACAATTCTAACATCTTTGACTCTATACACCACCACAATGGAGTTGGAATGAAACAAACACAATGTGCTTTAACTGCAGACTGTCAGCTTTAATTTGAGGGTATGTACATCCAACTCAGGTGAACAGTGTAGGACTTACAGCAGTTTGCAGATGTGCCTCCCACTTGTTAAGGGACCAAAAGTAATGGGACAATTGGCTTCTCAGCTGTTCCATGGCCAGGTGTGTGATATTCCCTCATTACCCCAATTACAATGTGCAGATAAAAGGCCCAGAGTTCATTTCAAGTGTGCTATTTGCATTTGAAATCTGTTGCTGTCAACTCTCAAGATGAGATCCAAAGACCTGTCACTATCAGTGAAGCAAGCCATCATTAGGCTGAAGAAACAAAACAAATCCATCAGAGAGATAGCAAGAACATTAGGCGTGGCCAAAACAAACTGTTTGGAACATCCTCAAAAAGAAGGAACGCACCGGTGAGCTCGGCAACATCAAAAGGCCCAGGAGACCACGGAAAACAACTGTGGTGGATGAATGAAGAATTCTTTCCCTGGTGAAGAAAACACCCTTCACAACATTTGGCCAGATCAAGAACACTCTCCAGGAGGTAGGTGTATGTGTGTCAAAGTCACCAATCAAGAGAAGACTTCACCAGAGTGAATACAGAGGGTTCACCAAAAGATGTAATCCATTGGCGAGCCTCAAAAACAGGAAGGCCATATTAGAGATGCCAAACAACACCTAACAAAGCCTTCACAGTGCTGGAACAAGATCCTATGGACAGATGAGACCAAGATCAACTTGTACCAGAGTGATGGGAAGAGAAGAGTATGGAGAAGGAAAGGAACTGCTCATGATCCTAAGCATACCACCTCATCAGTGAAGCATGGTGGTGGTAGTGTCATGTCGTGGACATGTATGGCTGTCAATGGAACTGGTTCTCTTGTATTTATCGATGATGTGACTGCTGACAAAAGCAGCAGGATGAATTCTGAAGTGTTTCGGGCAATATTATCTGCTCACATTCAGCCAAATGCAGCAGAACTCATTGGATGGCGCTTCACATTGCAGATGGGCAATGACTCAAAGCATATTGCAAAAGCAACCAAAGAGTTGTTGAAGGAACAGATGTGGAATGTTATGCAATGGCCAAGTCAATCCCCTGACCTGAATCCCATTGAGCATGCATTTCACTTGCTGAAGACAAAACTGAAGTGAAAATGCCCCAAGAACAAGCAGGAACTGAAGACCGTTGCAGTAGAGGCCTGGCAGAGCATCACCAGGGATGAAACCCAGCGTCTGGTGATGTCTATGCGTTCCAGACTTCAGGCTGTGATTGACTGCAAAGAATTTGCAACCAAGTATTAAGAAGGGAAAGTTTGATTTATGATTATTATTCTGTCCCATTACTTTTGGTCCCTTAACAAGTGGCACATCTGCAAACTGCTGTAAATCCTACACCGTTCACCTGAGTTGGATGTACATACCCTCAAATTAAATCTGACAGTCTGCAGTTAAAGCACATTGTATTTGTTTCATTCCAACTCCATTGTGGTGTAGAGCCAAAGATGTTAGAATTGTGTCGATGTCCTAATATTTCTGGACCTGACTGTATATTATTCCACAGTTATGTGTTTGTGTATTTTTGTGTATTTTATGTCTCCCTGCGTCTGACCCGGTCATCAGTAGGTGACTTAATATTTTCTACCTCTATCCAGACAGTATACAGACAGTACTTGGCAGTATTATTTCAAACAAAAGCTACAATCTCAGCAGTGTGCCTCCAATATGTCGGAGATATTAATCAGATAAGAAACTTATACGAGATATAAACACCAAATTTTGCTCGTCTGTATTTATCATGTCTCCTAAGTTTGTTTTCAATTGTATATGCTTTGTTTTAAAAAATATAACTACATGTAACTAGATAAAAACATAAATATAATTATTACATATACAAGAAGATTTATCTCATAACAATCAAGGATATATAAACAACAACATCCATTAGCACACAGATTTCTAGCTTTCCAAATATGTTAGTAACTGCATGCATGGTTAGTTCAATTTAATAAACATCCTGCTTAAAAAAAACAATTAACATGTATTTCCCAGCAAACCAGTAAACAAGCTAGTATATTTAGATATATATGTATATCTCTTTGTTCTACCTGGATCTACAAAAGATGAGTTATCACTTATTCTATTTTTAGAATAATAAGTAAGAATAACTTATTTAGTGAATCCTCCCCTAGTAACGAGAATTAAGCTTCTAATCTTCTGCTTTTTAAGTTATAGGTTATATAATCCTTGCTTATTAATTCAATCACAATAGCTCTTCCAATTTCAATATATATATATTTCTGTATATATTATTGCAACAAATACTTTAGAATAAATAATATCACTGTTATCAGATGCTTCCCATATTTATATACTGCATCTAACAATAATCTGAGACAAATCTCCATCTATATTTATTGCAAGATACACACTTATATATTAAATTAAATACACATATATATATATATAGCTGTAATTATTTCATTTAAATTTGCTTTCTAGACATTACCTGTTCCAATATCTGGATTCAAGCGTTTCTGCAATCTTCTTAGTTATCAGTGGATGTAATGAATTAATTAGAAAGTTTGTGAGAATATATGAGATATTATAAGATATTGTAAATCTGTTTGCATCTTAGTTTCTTTGTGTCTGAGTTTTCTCCTTGAGCGTTATCCTACAATAATAACTCGTAGGATAATTTGAGAGAGTGACTGTATGAGAGTGAAATAAAATTTGAGTCCCGAGAGGGAGAAGTGAAGTGTGGTCTGAGTTGAAATTACTTGTAATGCGTAATGAATGATAATTCGGATACAAAGCTGTGTCACGGCTGGTCAGGGGCTGGGGCGCCTGGCAGCAGATTCCTCGCTGCTCGCTGGCCAGGCGCCGAATGATGAACGCTAGGTGCACTCACGTGGGACGCCGAGGGGGGGCCTTTAATGACGCGACCTTTAGCCCAGTACAATGCCGGTGCCCTGACGTGTTTCATGCAGAGCTCTTGTATATTTTGGCTATATCTGTATCTACCTTGCTCTGGCAAACGAACCCTCCTGTGTATGACCCTGGCATTGGCATACGAACCCTCCTGTGTATGACCTTGCATTGGCAAACGACCCTCCTGTGTATGACCCTTGGCATTGGCAAACGAACCCTCCTGTGTATGACCTTGGCATTGGCAAACGAACCCTCCTGTGTATGACCCTTGGCATTGGCAAACGAACCCTCCTGTGTATGACCCTTGATTGGCAAACGAAACCTCCTGTTATGACCCTTGGCACTGGCAAACGAACCCTCCTGTGCATGACCCTTGGCATTGGCAAACGAACCCTCCAGTGTATGACCCCTGGCATTGGCAAAACTTCTGTGTATAACCCCTGGTATTGGCATTTACTCTGCTCTTGGTTCTGCCCTTAACGTTGGTACCGAGGTCAGTCTATGTGGCACCCTAGCACACATCAGATTTCCTCTGCTATAACTAAGGTCCTAGGGAGAACGTATACTCTGGCCTGTACCTCTGTCTGGTGTTTCCCTTTGTTTATCTATTACCTGGTTAATTGTCTATCTAGTTTTGCCGACCATTCAAGGATCGGAAGGGTAGAGAGCGATCTACATAAAGGGATCACTATCTTGGTAGTCAGGATTCGTGACAATACCCTATTCTGTACCTCTGTCTGGTGTTACCTCTTGTCTATCTATTGTCTGGTTAATTGTCTTTCTAGTTTTGCCGACCATTCAAGGATCGGAAGGGTAGAGAGCGGTCTGCGTAAAGGGACCACTATTTTGGTAATCAGAGGGATCCGTGACACGGTGTCAGGCGCTAGCAGTCTCTTTATTTCAACTCCGGTCAGGAATATCCAGCACACATATGCGTCCTCTGAGAGATGGAATAATGAAGGGATGGGGAAATAAACAGAAAGAAAAAATATTGTGCAGGCTGTATTATTCCAGTATGGAGAAGTACAAAAGAGGAGATTTACTCACACTTTGGGGTGCCAATTCAATCAAATAGGCACCAAACCACAAGCAGATCGGTGGATTTATATATCAGGGGCACCGATTCCCCTATTAGTGATCCAAGGAGCAGCAGTCACGAACTTTGGAGCACTCCAAGGAGCAGCAATCATGAACCTAGGGGATGCCTTATCAGGATACCAAAAATGGATTAAAACATCAGGAAACACTCGAGATTAAATAATCCATCAAAGGTTTAATAAATAAAAATACATAAAAATACACTCAAACGCGTTTTGCTATAGAAAGCTTCATCAGTGGGTGTAATGTGTGTGGTATACATAACCACTATATATAGGTGTGTGGCCTCAGTCAAACCCAGTGGTGCAATTTCCGGGTAATTGACAAACTAGGTCTAATTAGATATAGACAAAATTACAGCGAGTGAGAGCGCAATTTGACAAAAAACAGTATATATCCATAACAAGAGCATCTTAAAGGTAAACTGTAGCTTTAACAGAGCAAGGATATTGAAAAATAGTAAGCTGCTCAAATACAGCGATAGTATATGTAAATCAAGGGAAAGAAATATGCTAATGACAGGAGGATAATGTGATCATGATTAAAAGGAAAGAAATGGTCGGGAGGTCCCAGAGTTCGTAAACTAATATATAGCTGCTAAGGTAAAATATACAGGAAGAGGGGATCTACGATAATAAAATACAAGAACTGCCCTGGTAATAAGGCTGTCAGTACAGCCCAACAATAATCCCGGCGTGAAGTTCTCAGGATAGACATAGGGAATGAAAGTATTTACGATAGAGGAAATAACTGTAAAGATGAAACAATTGGAACATAGGAGAGCGAGATTAACTCAGATCTGAAAACAATATTTATGTAATGAGTAGTATGGTACTACTCATAGCATATGGAGCATAAGGGAAGATAATGGATCCTGATAGAGGTGAAGGATTACACAGCATCTGGAGCGATCAATACAGTCTGAAACCCCTTTGTTAAAATAACGAGTGGGAATTATGGGCTCGATAGTCTGTAGACAAAAGCAGAACCCTATAATCTAGGCTCTGAATTTAAAGACGTACAGAGTGCAATGATAAAAATGGTAAAAGCCTATAAATGAGGAGGCTAAAAAGGAAATCAATAACAAAAAATTAATAGCTGGGATCAGTTAAGAGCGCATATAGTTAAAATTGCGTCAATTAAAGCAACAAAAAAAAAACAGAAATAAATTAAGGATGATAAAAAGGTACATACATAATTAAAAAAGGACAGGACAGCCTCTAAAGGATAAAGGATACGGTCCTAATGGGTATCAATAGATATGGGGATGAACTAATCCTGAGATAATCATCTGGGATGCTAAAAACCGAGAGGCGTTATTACTCCTCGTAACCATGAAACACAAACTGGGATGAATATGAAAAGTGTAAGGTCAGACCGTTATAAATTAAAAGAGCAACAAAAGAAAATCGAAAGTATCCAGTGTGGTAAAAGGATACAGACATAAATTGAACAGAGCTGGATAGCCTCTAAGTCGTAAATGGGAGACCTAATAAATATCAATAGGTGTGGAGATTATCCTAAGAAAATAATTAGTGATGGTGGGGCTATAGAAAACACTGGGACATGACTGGGATATGAATAAGAGAATAGTAGAATAAAGGGGCTAGGTTATTAAGTGAAAATAGCGAGTGGGTAACAAGCTAGTGTATAATGCATAGTAAGATGGAACGAGCACTAAGTGAAAATAAGCTTAGTGGATCAATAAAGCTAGGAGGTCAGAAGGGTACATAAAAATATTAAGGGTGGCTACACAAGGGTAATCCGACACTGTCTAACCCAGGGAGAAGTAACCTATTGTCGGTGCAGAATAGTGGGGAATAGGTATAAATTAACGGTGAGATAAAACCGGGTGAGGTGCTATGATGGGAAGGACAGAGATGCAGAGGTCCTAATCCGACAGAGTTAGTTTGAAACTCAAGGACGCCTCGGATCTAACAAAAAGATTATAAAATAATAAAATAGTCGCTCTACTAGGAGAAAAAGGAACAAATCATATGGCAGCAAATTGAATCAAATGAAGAGAATTAAAGCAAATAAAAGAACTAGGGCGGAAGCAAAATAAGGGAATTGGCAGTTGAGACATAAAAATGTTAATATATTATCTAAAAGAAAATGGCATAACTCGAACTCTTGGTTTAAACCTTTTGGGAGGAGGGTTTTAAGTGTATAAATCCACTTAATTTCCTCTTTGCTAATTTTATTAATAAAATTACCCCCTCTCCAATCTTTATTAACTTTCTTAATTGCCAGAAATTTTATACCATAAGGATTCTGTTGATGGTGTAACTTAAAGTGTAGGGGGACAGAGTGTGTTTCTACTCGATTCTTAATGTTATTAAGGTGTTCCCTAATGCGGATAAAAAGACTTCTGGTGGTCCTTCCTATATATTGTTTGCCACAAGGGCAGACAATCATATAAATCACGTCCTTCGAAAAGCAGGTAAGTAAATCATGAATTTTATACTTATTAGTGTTATCCATATCCGAGAACTCCTGAATTCTCCTTTTAGGGCAACCTGTCGTTCTACAACATAGACAGTTGCCACATCCAAAAAAGCCTTTATTCGTCATTAGAAAGTTGGGAGGGACCTTTGGAGGGTTATTCTTAACCAATTTTTGTTTTAAGTTTTTCGCCCCTCTAAAAATAATTTTAGGCTTTTCTTCTAAGAGTCCTTTTAGATCTGGATCTCTCAATAGCACGGGCCAATATTTCTTAATGATCTTTTTCAACCTGTAATGATTGGTATTAAAATTACAGATTATTGGAATACCAATATGAGTTTTTAATTTCAGGATGTTATAGAGGACCGCATCTCTATTCAAGTTCAATACCTCATTCTTTGTTTTTTCTAGATCCATTTTATTATAGCCCTTTTCTTCGAATTGTGTTTGAAGTATTCCTGTCTGAGTTAGGAAGTCATTGTCCTCTGTGCAATTCCGACGCATACGAAGAAATTGTCCTTTAGGTATTCCCTTCAACCATTGTGTTAAGTGACAGCTCTCTGTAGTGATATAACTATTCACATCAATAGGTTTAAAATAAGTTCTAGATTTAAGGGACCCATAATCCACGAAGATTTCTAGATCTAGGAAGTTGACAGACTCTTTACTAAAAGTGGTTTCTAAAAAAATTCCCCAATCGTTAGTGTTTAAAAACTTTAAAAATTCAAGCAGTGTGTGTTCATCTCCCTTCCAAATGAAAAACATATCATCAATATATCTTAAGTTTAGTTTCTGTCCTAATAAAATTATCCTCCCATTCTGTCATAAATATATTAGCGTAGCTTGGAGCAAATTTACTTCCCATCGCCGTTCCTGTACACTGTAAATAACATTGACTATTGTAATAAAAAAAAGTTATTATTAAGAATCAGGCTAATGCCTTCTACTATGAAATCAATCTGTTCAATTTCAATAGTGCCAGCATTTCTAAATTGATTAAAAACAGCTTTACAACCCAAATCATGGGGAATGATGGTGTAAAGTGATCTGACATCACAAGTAACCAAAATATCATCCTGTTCCCAGACAATGGAATCAAGAATCCTTAAAATATCTCCTGTATCCTTTAAATAAGAGGGAGTATTTTTCACACATGGTTGTAGAAGGTGGTCTATATATTGTGATAAATTGCTTGAAGGGGAATTGATACTAGAGATGATAGGTCGTCCAGGGGGGTCTACTGAGTTTTTATGAATTTTAGGTAAGTAGTAGAAAATAGGTGCTTTAGGGAATTAGATTCTATGGAACTCGGACTCGTTCTTACTAAGAATGCCCAATTCTTCTTCTTTAGTTACATATTCATCTATTTTCTCGATGACTTCTTTCATTGGATTATTCCTCAATTTTCTGTAGGTACAGGTATCATTTAATATGCAGTTAGATTCTGTCTCATATTGCTCCTTAGACAGTAGTACGATGCCCCCTCCTTTATCTGCTGGTCTGACTACAATCTCGGGATGATCAGATAATTCTTTAAGAGCTTTTCTATCCTCTTTATTAAAGTTTCCTCTAACAGGTGCTTTGATATTGTCTATTTCTCTTAGAACCATATTTTCAAATGTAATCATCTCTTTTGAAATCATATGCTTGGGAAAAAATTTAGACTTATTCTTTAGCTCGGTGTGTGTCCAGCCATCATTAACCTGTAATTCTCTTACAATAGAGTTTTTTAGAAAATACTTTTTAAGACATAGTTTTCTTTTAAATTTTTGGATATCAACATTAAACTTATTAAGGGTAGTCGAAGGTGCAAATTTTAAACCTTTATTTAAGACCCTAATGTGTTTGTCCTCTAATGGGAATCCGCTCAGGTTGAAGATTCCTTTTGGAGCTATCTTCTTCCTCTCTTTTCTAGGCCTGATTCGTTGTCCTCCTCTACATCCTCTCGATCTACCAATCTTCTTTTTAATGGGGATGCGGTATACAGGGCCGTCTGTTCTTTTTATTGTCTGATTCTGAGACTGATATGATGGACTTTTTTCTTTCCAATTTGAACTGTTCTCTAGAAAAAACCTCGTTGTGCGGGTCCTCAGTGTCAAGCACTTGATATCTGTTCCTTAGAATTAGGGGATTCCCTTTAGTGTGCTCTACATTGTGTTGAGTAGCTCTATTAGGGGGTCTAGTTTGTTCCTGAAAGTCTGTCTGCTGTTGTCTTAATACTTCATACTGTGGTCTCCTCTGCTCATAGTCTGAGGATGGTGGGAAATAGTTTGAGGGACCTCCTTGGGCATATCTATTTTTATTTCTACACGTATTATTCCTATAGTTATTTCTGGGGGGGTAGGGATACGGATTCCTATAATTCCCAGTATTGTTGCCTTGATAGTTATTGTAACCCTGATTATTGTAACCTCGGTTAAATGTTCTATAGGTATGAGGATTCGAATAATTATTGGGATCCCAGTTTCCAGGTCCATCATAGTTCCTTCTACTAAACCTTCTTTGGGGAAAGCGGAGTTCTTGTGTACCTACTTGTGAGGGTTCTCTTTTGGGGGGAAATTTAGGGGGGATAAGTGGTAAGTCATCCTCCTCCAATAAGGCGCCCTCTGGAGACTTCTCCATCCTCCATACATCTCCTTTCGCATAGTCATCTTTATCCCGTTGATATTTAGATCTTTTACGAATCATAATATTTTTCTCCAGGGATTCTATTTTTTCTTCCATTCTTAATACAATATTTTGCATTTTCTCTGGACTAGTAAGTGCTTCTAATTCCTTCTGCTTATCCTCTATTTTAGTGTCTAAGTCTAAAAGTAACTCCCTTCTTCTTTCTATGATAGTGTCAGGTTTAATACCTTGCAGGTACTTGCCTTTCAGGTTATGAGCCCAATATGCAGGTCTTGGGGATGCACACAGTTCGTGGGAGAGGAGAATCACACAGAAGGGCTGTGGGACAGGACACAATGAGACTCACAGGTTGGCTGAGGGTGATGGGGGAAAACAGTCCTTATGTCCAGGTATGAAGATAGGGTTGCTCCTGGGAGAGGACGTGGGATTAGGGAGGATGGATGGGTCGTTGTTCCTGGGAGAACACAGCGGGTCTTGAGGGGAGACACGATGGGACTAGGAGCAGGGGAACACGGTGAGTAGGTAAGGTGATGGCAGGTTTCTCTGGTGCTTGTATAGCTGGTCTTGTTCATAGGAACTGGAGACAACAATGAAGCATTGGACAGAGGGTGTGTGGAGCCTTTATTGATTAGGCAGAGGGGTGTGTCATGTGACCTGTGGTGTGTGTGGTTTTAACTGTTTATTAGCTGGTTCACAGCAGAAGGGCATCACCTGGTCTGGTTTGTATCTTTAGAGGGAGAGAAACCTCTGGTTTATTTGTCAATTTAATTTCTCTTTTGTTTTTTTTGCTGTTTTTTTTTTTTTTCTGTTGTGCTTTTTTGGTTGTTTTTTTTCCCTGGTGGCTGGTGGCTTGTTAATTGGGGGCGTGTAGCCTGTCAGGTGATTTCACTTGTATGGCTACATAATCTCAATGGCAACTCACTGAGCTTGCTCACAAGGGCTTGAGGTGGTCTACTTTTAAGTGGGCTATTTTCAAGTGGAGTTAAAAACAGGAGTTTAAATAACAGGTATCAATTGTTGTTTTATATTTGTTGTCTTGTTTTGGGTATGAGTGTTAGCAAGCTTGAAGGTTTGACCCAGTGCACATCCTGCTGCATGTATGCATGTCTGGAGGAATCCTTCCAGGGTCCATATCTCTGTAGCAAGTGTGAACGTGTAGCTCTTCTGGAAGCTCGTATTGGAGATCTGGAAGGGCAAATCGTAACGCTGAGGCAGATTGACAATCTTGAAAGGAGCCTGCTTCTCACGGAGCAAAGTATAGTTGAGGAATCTAGGGGTGTGGGAGGAGTGGAGTTAACCGGGGAACAGGTTGGTAGCTGGGTGTCAGTGACACGTGGTAGCAGGGGGGGAGGGAAGAGGAAAAGGTTGGCTAGTCCTGATCTTGCGCACACCAACAGATTTGCCCCCTTGAGCGAAGATGTTGGGTGCAGCAGCTCAGGTGTAGCAGTACTGGAGGCTGCTCCCTCTAACAGCCGGGGGATCAGCCCACCAAGTAAGGGAGGGATAAAGAGGGCAAGTAAGCCTAGACAGGTTGTGGTGGTAGGGGACTCTATTATTAAGAGAGTAGACAGGGTAATCTGTCGCGCTGATCGCCTTAACCGGACAGTTTGCTGTCTGCCGGGTGCCCGTGTTAGGCATGTGGTTGACAGAGTTGATAGATTATTGGGAGGGGCTGGAGATGACCCAGCTGTCATGGTCCATATTGGTACCAATGACAAAGTAAGCGGAAGATGGAAGGACCTGAAGAATGATTTCAGGGAATTAGGAAGTAAACTGAAGAAGAGGTCCTCCAAGGTAGTATTTTCTGAGATCCTACCTGTGCCACGTGCTACAGTGGAAAGGCAGCGGGAGATTAGGGAGGTCAATGCGTGGCTTAAAGCTTGGTGCAGGAAGGAGGGCTTTGGGTTTTTAGAGCACTGGGCTCATTTTGCACTGGGGTACAATCTGTATAGTTGTGATAGATTGCACCTGAATGGAAGAGGGTCTGCTGTGCTAGGGGAGAGGATGGTTAAAAGGTTGGAGGAGACTTTAAACTAGTGGAAGGGGGGAGGGATACAGTATCTTACAAAATGGAGACAGAGCAGATAGCGGAAGGGTTTCAGTTCAGACTAAGGGGGGTGGAGCCGGGGGGATGGGTAATGTCAGAACAGTGGAGGCATGTAATGTAAAGTCGCATTCAGCATGTGTGGGTAGAGACAACATTAAATGTATGCTTGCTAATGCAAGGAGCCTTAATAACAAGATGGGGGAACTAGAGGTAATAGCATACACTAAGCAATACGACATTATAGGAATAACAGAAACATGGTGGGACGAAACGCATGACTGGGCTGTAAACTTAAACGGTTATACATTGTTTAGAAAGGATAGGAAACATAAGAAAGGGGGTGGAGTGTGTTTATATGTAAATCAGGATTTAAAGCCTAATATTACACAACTGGAAAGCGATGAGGGAAATGTGGAATCCTTATGGGTAAATATTTCGTTGGGGAATAAACAGGGAAGTCAATTATTGGTTGGCATATGCTATAAACCACCTAATATAGATAATGATGAGGAAGAACAACTGTTAGAGCAAATTAGGAAGGCTGCACATCATGGTAGCACTTTAATTATTGGAGATTTTAATTACCCGGACATTAATTGGGATAGTGGGACTAGTAATTCAGCAAGGGAATCCGGTTCCTGAACATTTTAAATGATACCTTCATGTCACAACTGGTAGAAACACCAACTAGAGAGGATAACTGTCTGGACCTGGTTATAACAAATAATGTGGATCTTTTCTCAAATATTAATGTAAAAGAACAGTTGGGAAACAGCGACCATAACATGGTGACTTTTGAAATAAACTCAAAAAAACACATTCATAGGGGCATGCTAAAATATTAATTTTTAAAAAGGCCAACTTTATTAAAATAAAGGAAGCTCTCAATGTCATTGACTGGCAGAAACTCTTTCACGGGAAAAACACTGAGGATAAGTGGAATATCTTTAAACTAACACTAGAAAAGTACACGTCACAATATATTCCACTGGTTAATAAATATAAAAGAAACAGACTGAAACCAATGTGGCTTAGTAGGAAGGTAACTAAGGAAATGAAAAATAAAAAGAAGGCATTTAAAGCTTTTAAATTTGATAAATCTGAGGCATCCTATAAAGCATATAGGGCAGCCAATAAAGCATGTAAAAATGCGATTAGATGGGCTAAACTAGAAAATGAAAAAGAAATAGCCAAAGAGAGCAAGACCAACCCTAAAAGATTCTTTAGGTACATAAATTCTAAAAAACCCAAGAGTGAAAATGTAGGTTCACTAAAATCTGAGTCAGGGTTATTGTTAACTGAAGATCAGGATAAGCAGAAATTTTAAATGATTATTTTTCTTCAGTATTTATCAAAGAGAAACCTATAACAGGAGACATGAAATTCATTAATAAAAACTTACTAATACAAAGTGACTGGTTGACTCAGGACAAGGTTTTACACAAATTAAACAATGTGAATGTGAATAAAGCCCCAGGGCCAGATGGAATTCACCCGCGAGTACTAAGAGAGCTATGTGTTGAAATATGTAAACCTCTGTTCTTAATCTTTCAAGATTCTTTTCTTTCAGGAATAGTACCAGAGGATTGGAGAAAAGCTGACGTGGTCCCTATATTTAAGAAAGGTTTAAAATTTGTGCCTGGGAATTATAGACCTGTGAGCTTAACATCTGTGGCTGGGAAAGTATTTGAGGGGTTACTAAGGGATAATATTCAGGAATTTATTGGGAGGTATAATGTTATTGGCAAAAATCAGCATGGTTTCATGAAACACAGATCATGTCAGACTAACCTAATTACGTTCTATGAGGAAGTAAGTAGAAGTATAGATCAGGGGGTCGCAGTGGATGTGATTTACTTAGATTTTGCCAAAGCTTTCGACACAGTTCCACACAAAAGGTTACTATTTAATTTAAGAAAAAATGGTCTAGATGAAAATACTTGTTCTTGGATAGAAAACTGGCTAAAAGATAGGGTACAGAGAGTGGTCATAAATGGTACATTTTCAAGATGGACACCAGTGGTAAGTGGTGTCCCTCAGGGGTCTGTTATAGGACCAATACTATTCAATTTATTTATAAATGACCTTGAGATAGGCATTGAAAGTCATGTATCAGTGTTTGCAGATGACACAAAGCTAGGAAAAGTAATACAATGTGAGCAGGATGTTACTTCGCTGCAGAGGGATTTAGATAGATTGGGGGACTGGGCACTTAAATGGCAGATGAATTTAATCTAGATAAATGTAAAGTTATGCACTTTGGAGTGAAGAACACACAAGCAATTTATACCCTAAATGGTACGGAGTTAGGGAAATCCAAGCAGGAGAAGGATTTGGGAATAATCATAGACTTCAAACTAAGTAACAATGTGCAATGTCAAACAGCAGCCGCCAAGGCCAGCAAAGTACTGGCATGCATTAAAAGGGGAGTTCACTCACGGGATGAAAACATAATTTTGCCTCTGTATAAATCAATGGTCAGGCCGCACCTTGAATATGCCGTGCAATTTTGGGCACCTGTCTTAAAAAAAGATATTATATCGCTAGAAAAAGTGCAGAGACGGGCAACTAAATTAATAAGGGGGATGGAAGGGTTTAAGTTATGAGGAAAGACTAACAAGCTTAAACCTGTTTAGTTTAGAGAAAAGGCGCCTTAGAGGGGATCTGATAACCTTATATAAATATATACGGGGCCATTATCAACCATTGTCTGATAACCTATTCATTAACAGGACTATACATAGGACAAGGGGTCATCCATTTAGACTGGAAGAAAGAAAATTTAGCTTAAAGCATAGGAAGGGTTATTTTACGGTGAGAACAATAAAGCTGTGGAATTCTCTGCCTGTTGAGGTGGTTGGGTCAGAGTCTGTACAGACTTTTAAAAAACGACTGGATGACTTCCTGCAGACACAGAATATTAAGGGTTATAATATTTAATATACCCGATGGACGCATGTCTTTTTTCAGCCTATATAACTATGTAATATGTGGGTAAAAGCTTCTTGATCCAAGGAGAAATCTGACTGCCATTCTGGGGTCAGAAGGAATTTTTTCCCAGTATGTTGCATATTGGCAAGCATTCAGACTGGGTTTTTTGCCTTTCTTGGATCAACAGCAGTAGGTTATGTGGGAGAGGCTGAACCCGATGGACGCATGTCTTTTTTCAGCCTATATAACTATGTAACTATGTAACCTTTCATGGAGCTGCCACTTGCATGGAATGACACAGGAATGGACAGGTACGGTCCTGACAGTACCCCCCTCTTTAGAATCGCTCTCTGGGCGATTAAGTGACCGGAACTCCAGCCTGGGTACGCATCTTTCTTTGGTGTCTTCTGGTCTTAGCTTTGGAGCCGTTACTGATCACCTCGGGGGTCTCACTCTGGGTCACGTCATTGGTTGGTAGGTCATGTGCATTTTCTGATGTGCCATCAGAGGTCAGAGGATGCAACGTGGGCTTTGGTGGATGCTGGAGGTCTGCCGGATCTGCAGCGCGGCTGTAGACAGTAGCCAAGGTGTCCTGTACCTGTACCACCAAGGAATTATGGTTGCCCTGGATGTCCTGTACAGTACGGGTGAGTGCTTCCATCTGGGTTACCAAGGTGGTGACTGCAGCAGCGATCATGAGGACATCACCGGATGAATCAGCATCTCCAGAAACTGGTGCGGCAGATGTGGTGGGATCCTCCACGGTGGGTACACATTCTGGAGGTAGGGGATCCACGCCCATGGGGTCTTGGGGAACATTGTCACGGGTAGTGACAGGGTCCATGGAATGTTCATTAGGAGTAATATGCCCACTCCGAGGAGCTATGGGAGCACTGGCTATAAAGTGCTGCCTGGGAGTGATAGGTGTCACAGCAGGTTCAATCTCCATAGGAGGGCGATCAAAAACATGAAAGTCTGCTTCTCGCACAACCGGCCCATTTGACCTGTAGACAAATCCAGGTGGTAAGGGTTTCATGGTTATTCTGAGGCCTTCTGGAGACATAATGGTGGCATCTTCCACCGTAAATCCCACATATCCCGCATGCTGACCTGGGAGTCCTTGTGAGCGCCGGGCTGTTTGTGGGTCACAATCATCGGAGTCCTCAGAGTCCCAGACCCCTGGTGCATATTCGTATATGGGGTGATAAGAGGACAAATCTTGCTGGTAGGGAATACCGGTAGTACTGGCCACAAGGTGCTGTCTGGGAGTGATGGGTGTGCTGATTGAAGTCAGAGCAGTCTCCATCTCCATAGAAGGGTCAGACTCCTCAGACACTGGGTATTCTTGTTCCATAGAGTCAGATTCCAGGAATTCTGTGGGTTCTGTCTCCATGGGCAGTATTTCGTAGACATGTGCACAGCACAAAATTTCGTTTTGAACTAATGAATTAGTCCTAAAATGCAATTTATTTAGTTGCTAAAGAATTTCGTTTTCAGTATTTTCGTTTTCAGTATTTTTCGTTTTCAGTAGTTTTCGTTTTTAGTATGAAAACTAATTTCATTCATCCAAAAACCAGTGGATACAATTTACTATTGTAGTGGCTCCTCAGAGGGCTGAGATCGCTGCTTGTTACAGTATCTCTCACTCTCAGCACAATGTGTCAGTCAAAGCTGTTACAGTAACTGACTGCTGCTCATCACAGCGCTCAGAGTTTCAGTAAAACTAGTAAATAATATTTTTATAGATAAGAGGTTAGAACAATATTATTTCCTTGTTTTACTGAAACTCTGAGCGCTGTTAGTCAGTTACTGTAACAGCTGAGCCTGATGCATTGTCTGAGAGATAATATAACAAGCAGCAGATCGCTCACAGCCACTGGATTTAAAGGGCTATAAAAAAGAGGCTCCTCTCTGTATAATGTATAGAACATCCTCCTGCATTAAATAATACCCTCTCTGTATACTGTATACAACATCTACCTGCATTATTTAATACCCGTCTCTGTATAATGTATAGAACATCCTCCTGAATTAATTAATGCCCTCTCTGTATAGAACATCCTCCTCAATTTATACCTTTCGCTGTATAATATATATAACATCCTCCTGCATTAATACCCTCTCTGTATAATGTATAGAACATCCTCCTGCATTAATTAATGCCCTCTCTGTATAGAACATCCTACTGCTTTGGCATGTGGAGGGTGCAGAACTTCAGAATGCAATGCTTATCCAGCACAGGAGAGGGAACTTTTTCTTAAACTTTCTATCTCTGTGGGGGAGACACAGGATTATAAAAGCCGGGGAGAGGGAAAATATTAACGTAAATCGGTCTGAAAGCTCAGAGAAGAGATGACTGGTGCAAATTTATTTTTATAATAAAATAAAGCAGGGAAAGCATTCAAATAAATCACACTGAAGGTTCATAATGACAGAGTAACTGTAAGAGCTGGATACTAAATGTATCAGATGTAAAAAAAAAACTTTATAACAAGCAGCACTGGGAGAGGAGAGGGACTTTATATAAAATGTGTATTATAGATGAGGAAAGGGGGATAGTGCTCCTGGATAATATAAAATGTATCAGACCTAAGCCCCTATTATGCAGAGCGGGAGGGGATATAACACACATTTTATAAAGTCCCTCTCTTCTTCCAGCGCTGCTTGTTATAAAGGGTTTTTTACTATCCAGCCCTCCTCTGTCATTAGCTTTCAGTGTGATTTATTTGAATGTTTTCCATCTCCAGCTGCTTTTATCATCTTGTCTGCCTCATAGACATACAAGGCTTAAGTAAAGGTGTCCTCTCCTGTGCTGACTGTCTGTGCTGCGAGTGATTATTCTGGAGCTTTATCACTGTCAGATTTTCGGGTAGGGGTCAGGAAGGATTACACATACAAACCTTTTCTGTAGCTTTGCGATGTTGCGCTCTTCATTTCTGGTCCCCTTCACTCATCAATGTAATATCATAAAAAGGACTGAAACTAAAATGTAGTGCATTTTATTTTAGTTTCTTTCGTTTTCTGTACTGAGCAGTTTCATATCTCTTGAGTCATACGGAAACTAAATTTTCCCAAAATTCGGACTAAATCGTTTTAGTACTAAAACTAATGCACATGTCTAGTATTTCGTCCTCATCCTCCTCAGAGCTAGCCTCCAGGAACACTGAACCTCTGGGCACCACAGGTGTGGATCTTTTGGGGGTAGGTTTCGGTGTGGGAGGTTTCCTGGGAGTTGATTTGGGCGCTTTCACTGGCTTTGACACTGGTGCAGGCTTTGGTGCTATAACAGCCCTGGGCTTAAGTGCAGGCACGGTAGCTTTCACTGGTTTTGGCGGCGGTGCAGGCTTGGTCACTTTACCAGGCTTAGTCACTGCGGCAGGCTTGAGAATTGCTGCAGGCTTAGGCCCTGATGCAAGCCTGGTCGCTTCACGCGGGGGCAGCGTGATCTTGACACGAGGTGTACTTCTTGGCATTGGAGTTTTTGCAGACCTTTGCCCAGGAATTTCCTTCTTGGGTGGTCTTATCAGGCAATCTACCAAGAAATGGTTGGAACCCCCACAGTACAGGCAGAGATTGAGGGTCTGCCTTCTGGTACGCTCCTCTTGTGACAGGGGATCACGTTTCTTCCCAGCAGGAGTACGCACCTTAGTGGAGGTGTCCCATATGATTTGCAACAGCTCCTTCATGAGGGTGGACAGGTGCTGGAATAAGTCCTGGAAAGTTCTCTGAATCACCTCCATTACAGCGTGCATTACTGCGGACTCATTTTCTCCTGGCTTCATTGTAATGTCAGGTTTAATACCTTGCAGGTACTTGCCTTTCAGGTTATGAGCCCAATATGCAGGTCTTGGGGATGCACACAGTTCGTGGGAGAGGAGAATCACACAGAAGGGCTGTGGGACAGGACACAATGAGACTCACAGGTTGGCTGAGGGTGATGGGGGAAAGCAGTCCTTGTGTCCACGTATGAAGATAGGGTAGTTGCTCCTGGGAGAGGACGTGGGATTAGGGAGGATGGATGGGTCGTTGTTCCTGGGAGAACACAGCGGGTCTTGAGGGGAGACACGATGGGTCTAGGAGCAGGGGAACACGGTGAGTAGGTAAGGTGATGGCAGGTTTCTCTGGAGCTTGTATAGCTGGTCTTGTTCATAGGAACTGGAGACAACAATGAAACATTGGACAGAGGGTGTGTGGAGCCTTATTGATTAGGCAGAGGGGTGTGTCATGTGACCTGTGGTGTGTGTGGTTTTAACTGTTTATTAGCTGGTTCACAGCAGAAGGGCATCACCTTTCATGGAGCTGCCACTTTCATGGAATGACACAGGAACGGACAGGTACGGTCCTGACAGATAGTGTCCATCATGATAAAGGAAAACTTTTCTAGGATCTCAACCCATCTTTGACTGAGTATCTGGTCATCTTTATGAAAGGTGGGGTTTTTATAAAATCTTAGACTTCTGGGGGTTAAATGGTCTTTAATATATAGTTCCATCATAGTAATGTCTAGTTTATTGCGCAACTCTTAAGTTAACATATTTTCTAGTTGATTAGTGTTAATATCGATCTGTGTTTGTGTGTCAGTTATAGGTATAGACATTCCTTGAATGTTAAAAAGATCGTTCATTCCCTGACCGAATTTATTTCTTTGGACCCGAACCATAGTTGCAAGCCAAACACAGTGGGGATTTAAAAAGTGGATATGGAAAAGTGTAGTATCTGTGTGGCGCCACTAGATGGCTCTGATGTCAAGTTAGGGAACAGCGAGGTACACAAAAAGGACTGTGTATATGAGATGACCAGGTGCAAAGCATTGTGTATAAGCGATATAAAGGTTCTAAGCACACTAAATAGTGAGTGGTGGATAAAATAAAAATGTGTGTATCTACACAAGTAGGGTAGTAACAAGTAGCATGGCAATGCGAAAAGGAACGTATAAACTAAGATGGTGAATAGTCACAGGTGGTAACAAAGCTCTTAATTACCACAATGGAATGATTCCAGAGTGCGAGCAGGATTCCCAATTAGCCAATGAAGAGCTAAAAATCGTAATTCAAGTGCTAAAAAGAGGGCAAAGTTAAAAGCCAAAATTAAAAAAGAGGAAATTTATAATTTAGTCCCGATTGAACATGAAAAAAGTAAATAAAATAAAAACACAAAATATAAAAGACAGGTAAAACGTCTCCAATAATGTCCCTACATTCACAAAAAGTGATTAATGCACCAAAATTAGTCCATATAAAGTGCAACAATAGTGCAAACAATCTTCTGGTCCAAGAACGTCAGGAGAAAACAAGAAAAAAAAAAAGGAAGAACCGATGGTGTCTGTATTGATTAATACTGGCCAGAGAGAGGGTGCAGCAGCCGGACGAACCAGAGAGAGCATCAAATCCCCAAATCCTCTGAAATAGATAATTCGGGATACAAAGCCGGTGTCAGGTGCTAGCAGTCTCTTTATTTCAACTCCGGTCAGGAATATCCAGCACACATATGCGTCCTCCGAGAGATGGAATAATGAAGGGATGGGGAAATAAACAGAAAGAAAAAATATTGTGCAGGCTGTATTATTCCAGTATGGAGAAGTACAAAACAGGAGATATACTCACACTTTGGGGTGCCAATTCAATCAAATAGGCACCAAACCGCAAGCAGATCGGTGGATTTATATATCAGGGGCACCGATTCCCCTATTAGTGATCCAAGGAGCAGCAGTCACGAACTTTGGAGCACTCCAAGGAGCAGCAATCATGAACCTAGGGGATGCCTTATCAGGATACCAAAAATGGATTAAAACATCAGGAAACACTCGAGATGAAATAATCCATCAAAGGTTTAATAAATAAAAATACATAAAAATACACTAAAACGCGTTTCGCTATAGAAAGCTTCATCAGTGGGTGTAATGTGTGTGGTATACATAACCACTATATATAGGTGTGTGGCCTCAGTCAAACCCAGTGGTGCAATTTCCAAAATTGATAAAAATAGGTGAGGTGCTATGATGGGAAGGACAGAGATGCAGAGGTCCTAATCCGACAGAGTTAGTTTGGAACTCAAGGACGCCTCGGATCTAACAAAAAATAATAAAATAATAAAATAGTCGCTCTACTAGGAGAAAAAGGAACAAATCATATGGCAGCAAATGTTCCAATTGTTTCATCTTTACAGTTATTTCCTCTATCGTAAATACTTTCATTCCCTATGTCTATCCTGAGAACTTCACGCCGGGATTATTGTTGGGCTGTATTGACAGCCTTATTACCAGGGCAGTTCTTGTATTTTATTACCGTAGATCCCCTCTTCCTGTATATTTTACCTTAGCAGCTATATATTAGTTTACGAACTCTGGGACCTCCTGACCATTTCTTTCCTTTTAATCATGATCACATTATCCTCCTGTCATTAGCATATTTCTTTCCCTTGATTTACATATCCTATCGCTGTATTTGAGCAGCTTACTATTTTTCAATATCCTTGCTCTGTTAAAGCTACAGTTTACCTTTAAGATGCTCTTGTTATGGATACATACTGTTTTTTGTCAAATTGCGTTTTCACTCGCTGTAATTTTGTCTATATCTAATTAGACCTAGTTTGTCAATTACCCGGAAATTGCACCACTGGGTTTGACTGAGGCCACACAGCTACAGTTGTGTTCAAAATTATTCAACCCCCACTGAAATTGAGTGTTTTGGCCAGTTTGACATTGATTTTGATCTTTCAGTCATCTTGCTTACAATTAAATCAAAGAGGCACGTGTAGGTCAGACAAATATAACATAACATTTATAATGAAATAACCACAAATGTGTTTTCTGTGCTCACATCATTATCAGTTTTATTCAACCCCCAAGTGACATTCAATCTTAGTACTTAGTACAACATCCTTTTACAGTTATAACAGCTTTTAAACGTGAAGCATAGCTTGACACAAGTGTCTTGCAGCGATCTACGGGTATCTTCGCCCATTCGTCATGGGCAAAAGCCTCCAGTTCAGTCACATTCTTAGGCTTGCGCACTGCAACTGCTTTCTTTAAGTCCCACAAGAGGTTCTCAATCGGATTTAAGTCAGGTGACTGCGATGGCCACTCCAAAATGTTCCAGCCTTTAATCTGCAACCATGCTCTAGTGGACTTGGAGGTATGCTTGGGATCATTGTCCTGTTGAAAGGTCCAACGTCTCCCAAGCCTCAGGTTTGTGATGGACTGCATCACATTGTCATCCAATATCTCCTGGTACTGAAGAGAATTCATGGTACCTTGCACACGCTGAAGCTTCCCTGTACCTGCAGAAGCAAAACAGCCCCAAAGCATGACTGACCCCCCGCCATGCTTCACAGTAGGCAAGGTGTTCTTTTCTTCATAGGCCTTGTTCTTCCTCCTCCAAACATAGCGTTGATCCATGGGTCCAAACAGTTCTAATTTTGTTTCATCAGTCCACAGAACACTATCCAAAACTTCTGTGGTTTGTCCACATGACGTTTGGCATACTGCAGTCGACTCTTCTTATTCTTTGGAGACAGCAAGGGGGTGCGCCTGGGAGTTCTGGCATGGAGGCCTTCATTACGCAGTGTGCGCCGTATTGTCTGAGCTGAAACTTCAGTACCCACATCTGACAAATCTTTTCTCAGTTCCTCAGCAGTCACACGGGGACTTTTCTCCACTCTACGCTTCAGGTAGCGCACAGCAGTCGAAGTCAGCATCTTCTTTCTGCCACAACCAGGTAGCGTTTCAACAGTGCCCTTTGCCTTGAATTTGCGAATGATGCTTCCTATGGTCTCTCTTGGTATGTTTAACATGTTTGCAATCTTCTTATAGCCATTGCCCTTCCTGTGAAGAGTAATCACCTCTTCTCTTGTCTTCCTGGACCATTCTCTTGACTTCACCATGTTTGTAACCACACCAGTAAATGTCTAGAAGGAGCTGAGTATCACAGTCATTTTAAAGCTGCCCAATTGGTGCTTATTATGCTTTATTGCTGCTCCGTGACATCCACAGGTGTTTTCAATACCTGATCGAAAACACTTGAATGAACCTCTGTTCTTCAGAGTGGTAGTCTTTAAGGGGTTGAATAATTGTGTCAATGAAGAATTCACAAAAGAAACATTTACTACTGTATTACAAAACCAATTGATGTCATTTTAGTTGCATATGGTTCTTTAAAGAGTCCTTGTAGGATTTCATTCTGGATACAATTACAAATGTACACTAAATTCCCTAAAACCCTTTACAGCATTGGGGGTTGAATAATTTTGAACACAACTGTATATATAGTGGTTATGTATACCACACACATTACACCCACTGATGAAGCTTTCTATAGCGAAATGCATTTGAGTGTATTTTTATGTATTTTTATTTATTAAACCTTTGATGGATTATTTCATCTCGAGTGTTTCCTGATGTTTTAATCCATTTTTGGTATCCTGATAAGGCATCCCCTAGGTTCATGATTGCTGCTCCTTGGAGTGCTCCAAAGTTCGTGACTGCTGCTCCTTGGATCACTAATAGGGGAATCGGTGCCCCTGATATATAAATCCACCGGTCTGCTTGCGGTTTGGTGCCTATTTGATTGAATTGGCACCCCAAAGTGTGAGTATATCTCCTGTTTTGTACTTCTCCATACTGGAATAATACAGCTTGCACAATATTTTTTCTTTCTGTTTATTTCCCCATCCCTTCATTATTCCATCTCTCGGAGGACGCATATGTGTGCTGGATATTCCTGACCGGAGTTGAAATTAAGAGACTGCTAGCACCTGACACCGGCTTTGTATCCCGAATTATCTATTTCAGCGGATTTGGGGATTTGACGCTGTCTCTGGTTCGTCCAGCTGCTGCACCCTCTCTCTGGCCAGTATTAATCAATACAGACACCATCGGTTCTTCCTTTTTTTTTTTTTCTCCTGACGTTCTTGGACCAGAAGACTGTTTGCACTATTGTTGCACTTTATATGGACTAATTTTGGTGCATTATTCATTTTTTGTGTATGTAGGGACATTATTGGAGACCTGTCTTTTATATTATGTGTTTTTATTTTATTTACTTTATTTATTTTTATCATGTTCAATCGGGACTAAATTATAAATTTCCTCTTTTTTTAATTTTGGCTTTTAACTTTGCCCTCTATTTAGCACTTGAATTACGATTTTTAGCTCTTCATTGGCTAATTGGGAATCCTGCTCGCACCCTGGAATCATTCCATTGTGGTAATTAAGAGCTTTGTTACCACCTGTGACTATTCACCATCTTAGTTTATAGGTTCCTTTTCCCATTGCCATGCTCCTTGTTACTACCCTACTTGTGTAGATACACACATTTTTATTTTATCCACCACTCACTATTTAGTGTGCTTAGAATCTTTATATCGCTTATACACACTGCTTTGCACCTGGTCATCTCATATACACAGTCCTTTTTGTGTACCTCACTGTTCCCTAACCTGATATCAGAGCCATCTAGTGGCGCCACACAGATACTACACTTTTCCATATCCGCGTAATGAATGATCTCTACATGTTCTGTATTCACAGTTATAGAGTAAATGACGTCACTTATCACGTACTTGTATACTTAGCATATTTCTCTTTCTCAATGTTAACCTATGAAAATTCCATAAAACTGTCAACTCATAATACACCACTAGATGGCAGTGTTGATTTTCAAATTAATTAGTAATATTTTTAATTCTACTATTTTTGAATTAATAGACCGAGATCATAGGTCAATCTCTTCTTATCGAGTTTGAACAAAAGAACTCTCATAGTCTCTTCAGACAGTATGTCTGTCCTGACAAATTAATATTTAAGATCTCCTCAGTTCTAGCTAATTCAAAATTATTCTATGTAACTCCTGATCAGTTAACAGACATTCCTCTACATTCAAACAGAATCTTATTTATAAACCTTCAGTAATTATACCGTTCTATAATTATACTCTACAAAATATATTGGAGTATTTATTATTTTATTGTGCTACTATATAGAATATATATTGATTATATATTTTTGTGCATAGCTATTTATTTGCATAGATATATTTGTGCATATATATTTTTAACATCTATCCCCGAAAAGAAAATATCTTTAATTCAAGGACTCTTTAAAACAGACCTATAAATTTTGTCTAAGGCACTTACTCTCTACAATATATCAAATAAAGACACTTTATATCTAGCGATTATATTTTTATACACATACATACAGTGGCAAGAAAAAGTATGTGAACCCTTTGTGATTAAGTGGAGTTTTGCATGAATTGGTCATAAAATGTGCTCTGATCTTCATCTGAGTCACAATAATTTGAAAAACACAGTCTGCTTAAAATAATACAACACAAACATTATATGTTTTTAATGAACAGAACATGTAAACATTCACAGTGCAGGGTGGAAAAAGTATGTGAGCCTTTGGACTAAATAACTGGTTGACCCTCCTTTGGCAGCAATAACCTCAACCAAACGTTTCCAGTAGTTGCAGATCAGACCTGCACAATGATCTGGAGTAATTTTGGACCACTCCTCTTCCCAAAACTGTTTCAGTGTAGCAATATTCTTGGGATGTCTGGTGTGAATCACTCTCTTAAGGCCATGCCACAGCATTTCAATCGGGCTGAGGTCAGGACTTTGACTGGGCCACTCCAGAAGGCGTATTTTGTTTTGTTGAAGCCATTCTTTTGTTGAATTACTTGTATGCTTTGGGTCATTGTCCTGTTGCCTCACCCATCCTCTGAGGAGCTTCAGTTGGCATACAGATGGTCTTACGTTTTCCTGCAAAATGTCTTGATAAACTCTGGAATTCATTTTTCCATCAATGACAACAATCCGTCCAGGCCCTGAAGCATCAAAGCAGCCCCAAACCATGATGCTCCCTCCACCATGTTTTACAGTGGGTATGAGGTTTTGATGTTGGTGTGCTGTGCCTTTTTTTCTCCACACATCGTGTTGTGTGTTTTTTCCAAACAACTAAATTTTGGTTTCATCTGTCCACAGAATATTTTGCCAGTAGTGCTGTGGAACATCCAGGTGCTCTTTTGCAAACTTCAAACGTGCTGCAATATTCTTTTTTGACAGCAATGGCTTCCTCCGTGGTGTCCTCCCATGAATGGAGTCATTCTTGTTTAATGTTTTCCTTATTGTAGATGTGTCAACAAAAATGTTAGCATGTGCCAAAGATTTCTGTAAGTCTTTAGCTGACACTCTAGGATTCTTCTTTACCTCATTAAGCATTCTGCGCTGTGCTCTTGCAGTCATCTTTACAGGACGACCACGCCTAGGGAGAGTAGCAACAGTGCTGAACTTTCTCCATTTGTAGACAGTCTGTCTTACCGTGGACACATGAACATCAAGGCTTTTGGAGATACTTTTGTAACCCTTTCCAGCTTCATGCAAGTCAACAATTCTTGATCGTAGGTCTTCTGAGAGCTCTTTTCTGCGAGGCATGGTTCTTGAAACCAGTAAACCCAAAACTGGTGTGTGTTTTTAAAGGGCAGGACAGCTTTCAGCAACACATCCAATAATATCACACTGGACTCAAGGTTGTCTCACTCCTGGCTCCAATTAGCTCTTGGAGAAGTCATTAGGCTAGGGGTTCACATACTTTTTCCACCCTGCACTGTGAATGTTTACATGTTATGTTCAATAAACACATGAAAACATATAATGTTTGTACTGTATTATTTTAAGCAGACTGTGTTTTTCAAATTGTTGTGACTTAGATGAAGATCAGAGCACATTTTATGACCAATTCATGCAAAATTCCACATAATCCCAAAGGGTTCACATACTTTTTCTTGCCACTGTAACTCTTATATTCCCCTCTTAATACCTTTTACTTCAAATGAACTCGTTTCTAAAAAAATCTATGTAAGTTCATTCTAGAAGTAGGTGAGAGTTGAGAATAAAAACTTGTATCATATAAAAACATGGATATACGATTAAACAAGATGGCTACTTTTCCTATGAAAATACCTGACACTATAGCATCTTATGCCTTTACAAACTGAATTTGTAGGCAATCACTGATACATAAACAAAATCATTAACAGGTTTTTTTTCTACAGTTTATGCAGTTTACCATTTGTCCATGGTTCACATGGCTAGAGTTTTAGATGTGACCAAAAAAAATGCCCTTGAATACATAATGAGTTTCGATCAGCCAGGTATCCATTGTACCTTGGCTTCAATGCAATGCGATTTACAATATAAATTCGTTACCACCTGTTTTTTTTTAACAACCAGAATTGACTCAGACAGTTATTCCTCCCAGTCTCTGAACAATGGATATTGCTTTTCTTATCATTATAATCTGATAGAGGGGAGCCCTTGTTTGTGAAATGTCAACGAATTTAACAGGTCCATTGTCTAGAAATCTTATTCTAGTTACATTTTAACCCCAGGTAGACAGATTGCCTATTTGAAAGAAATTCCTGCGAAAATTTAAGCAGTCCTGCGAAATATGATGAATTATAGAAATTTCATATCTGAACTGATCTGACATAGTGTATGCAGTTGTTTTGACTACATATCCTATGATACCCTGTCACCCATCAGCTACATAGTGCATCATGTGACTTGTAGTGCAAAACTATTAGAATGTGCCAGGTTGCAGGATAATCTGAAAGAGTCAATAATGTAAAGATGGATTTCTGGTGTCATTCATTGACATGGGGGAAATCCAAGAACAGAGTAGATATGACTGTGAGCTAATACAAGGTCGGAGATGTTGAGCTAATACAGGGTTAAATGTGCATTTTTTGACAGGAGGCCTTTGCTATAGCAGTGATTGCTTGATGCGTGTGTCTCAAAATAAGGATTTCCTGAAATGGTGGCCCATGCATATGTATTGTTTAAATCCGTTCAGTGTATACAGGGTTAAATGTGCATTTGTTGACAGGAGGCCTTTGCTATAGTAGTGCATGTTGTCATTGATGCGTGTGTCTCAAAGTAAGGATTTCCTGAAATGGTGGCCCAAGCATATGTATTATTTAAATCTGTTAAGTGTATACAGGGTTAAATGTGTATTTCTGTCATGGAGGCGGGATGCAGCTTATTGTTAGTAGATATCAGTAGGGCCATACACAATAGTCTAATGGCCAGCTGTGCGCAGCCAAATCAATGTTGTTGACTCTTGAGCGAGCTGATGGCATGGCCTGTCTGTGGCTGTGTACCATATCTGTGACAATAGCACACATCTCACTGATGGTGTGCCATGTCACAGTCAGTGAGACGTTCCAAACACTTCATATCTGTCGGTCAACAATAATGATGTATAGAATGTCTTCGAAAAAACTAAAATAGGAATGCATATGGTGTGTTTACAATTAATTGTAATGTCGTGAAGAATAGCACAGTGCATAACCAATATTGAATACATCACAGATTATGGCTTTAATTCGGATGGGGGGCATTCTTAGAGGGAACATGTCCCGATTTCTAAAGGGCCAACATTGATTCATGCTGATGTGCAGGTCACGTTAAATGCTGCCCTGCAGCAAACACTGCAGAAACACTGCAGGCACGATATCCAAAAGCAAACAGCGGTGACCTGGCCTTATTGTACAGCATCAGTGGCATAAGGGTGGGTCACGTGTGCACACCCTTGTATACTCAAATGCAGCACATGGGTTTGACACGCTGCAAGGTGTCGTACGATGCACGTCACATCAGCATCATTTAATTATGTGTGTCCCAGTTCAACCTGGCCGATATAGTCACACTACATTCAGGTGTGAATCTGCAGATCGCTCACAGCTGTGCTTGACATCTTTAAAAAGTCTGCAAGTAATGATGATTCATATTTATTTGCATCTAATCATATGCTGGCACCTGTGTCTGACAGTTCGTCGTTTTACTATGAATTGAAAATACATCCAGCTGTGTATTGAGCATTGCACTCATGTTATCCTGTCCTGTCTTCACAGATGCACCACCTGTCCTGTCCGCCCCACGAACCTGTCTCCCCCCAGGTTGAACGCTATTTGAGTGAACATTCTTTGTCAGACTTCTTGGGGGAGGAAGGTGTGTACGGGCTACTGGACATCTCACCGCCAGCATCTTCCCCAGCACCACCAGTAGCTGCCCCCTCATCAAACCCCCCATCACCCCTGTATCACCAGAGAACACGACCCAAAGGCTGCCGACCCCTGCACGCTACGGCTCATGTGCAACCCCAGGAGCAGCCACAACTTCTGCAGCCACAACCTTGGGAGCCGCCGAAACCCAGGCCTGGGAATGAACCATCCCTCCAGCAGCTTTACGACGCCATCCAGCATTTCACAGAGAGACGGGAGGGTAGACAATAGGGATTAGCCGAACACCCCCGAGTTCGGTTCGCATTCGAACTGGAACTTTCCAAATGTTCAAACTCGAACTCAAACTCAATTCAAGTCAATGGAACTGAAAGTTCAATTTTTAGAGTGCCCTCCAAGAGGGCATATATGCCATAAAAGGTGTATGGGGGTCCAGGTAGTGCCCTGGGGGACAGGAAACAAGGACAATGCTTTTCCTTTAATCTATCCATAAACAACTGCTTAGGGCGGCAGTCTGTATGAAAAGAGGAGACATTTTCTGACACGCATTCTTCCATTCTCCAGTCATTCTCCTGAGTTTCACCTTTCTCTGAATAACCCTGTCAGGGTTATTCAGAGAGCGGTGAAGAGCAGGAGAATGACTGGAGAATGGAAAATTCTAGGTCAAAATAGCCAAACCAGAAAAATTCTCCCATTTATCTCACTTTCCAAATCGGCTATTTGGTCCAGATTGTTCTCTTTTCCTGCCATTCTCCTGGTTTTCACCTTTCTCTGAACAACCCTGAGAGAGAGGTGAAAGCCAGGAGAACTGGCAGGAGAAGAGAACAATCTAGACCAAGTAGCCGATTTGGAAAGTGAGATAAATGGGAGAATTTTTATGGTTTGGCTATTTTGACCTAGAATTTTTACTTCTCCAGTTATTCTCCTGGTTTTCACCGCTCTCTGAATAACCCTGTGAATGTTTAATCCCGAGGTGAAAAATAACATTGCTTTAGATGTTAAAAGCGGGCAATGATGAAATTTTGTATTTTTTCACACAGCAGTTAAATGCAGCATATTAGGAAGTTTTAGGAGGGAAATTAACACTTCTCAAATCTCAATCAGAAGCAGACACTACCTCACCCCCTCAGTACCTCAGTATAGTCTACAATGTATCAAATTGATTAGACCAGACTAAAAACACCTGGTGTTTATGCCCATTTGTGAACACAGGTCATTTAGAGTTGAGAATCTTTGCACGTACACATTAGTTTTTAATTAAATATCTAATAAACCATTGCTTATAATATTCTGCAGTAAAGAGTCTCTTTATTTCTAGATTTTTTAGTATTTTTTAAGCATTTTTTATACTTTTTTCAAAATTAATTTTTTTGCGAACTCGAACCGAGCACACCTAAAAAGTTTAAAGTTCGCGAACTTTCGAACGACCGAAGTTCGAATCGAACTCTGAACTGATCGAACCGAACAGCTCATCCCTAGTAGACAACAGGATGACATGATTGTGGGTGAGAGGCTGTATGTCATCCAGAGGGAGCAGCGTTTTATGCGCTGGGAGCTCCAGAGGGGATCTGAGAGATGGCCACCCATATGCAGTTAATTCGGGAGGATATCTCTGCAGGCCTCAACTGTCTGGGGAACATTCTGGAGGTGCTGGTGGAGCAGCACCACTCAACAATACCACTACTACCGACATGACCACCCTCTCCAGTCCAGCCAACATTCCAGCCACTATCATGCCCCAGCCCTGGGACCTTGCTGTGGCCAGTCTGGATTGCCATGTACTCCCTGTCTGCATCCACTCAAGGGTTAATGCCTGCTCTTGATCCTGGGTGCTGCATAAAACCAAGCCACACCCTTCTCTCATCGCTCTTTCATTCTGGTCTGTTCCCTTCCCTTGTTGTTTGAGGTCCTGAGAGCTTCCTCATGTTATGTTTCCAGTTACTTTATTCATTCTGCTTTGCCGTGCTTACCAGTGTATTTCATCTTCGCTGTGCTTGCCTTATTCAAGTCTTCCTGGTTCCTGCTTGCTGGACTATTACTTTGTGGCCCACTATCCAACCCTGAAGCTCTCTCCTATCGAGGTACTGTTGCCAAAGGCTCCTGCTTCTCCTCAAGTGGGTCCAGAGAGACTACGTGGCCCACCATCCACTTGACAATTACGTTGCCTGTGTGTTTTGTGTTGCTACCTGTACTTTGCGAAGACTGTTTGCTGTCTCCTTTATCTGCAATACAAAGCTTAATTGTGCAAATACAGCTTCCAGTGTCTGTCTGCCTGCTCACCTCCAGCATTTGGGATTAATATTATTACACAGAGGCCCTACCATGGCTCCATCCTGGCTCGAGCCTGACAGCCACTGCAGCCAGCACCACAGCCAGCACCAGAGCCAGCACCACGGCCATCGCAACCAGCAGCACGGCCATCGCAGCCAGCACCACAGCCAGCACCACGACCACCGCAGGCAGCACTACAGCCAGCACCATGGCCACTGCAGCCAGCACCACAGCCAGCACCATGGCCACCGCAGCCAACACCACAGCCAGCACCAGAGCCACCGCAGCTAGCACCACGGCCACCACAGCCTGCACTTACTTCTGCCCTAGATGCAGTAGCCAGTTTTCATTCAGTCAGCCCAGTGCCTCAACTTCTGTATTTTCCTCGAGAGTGCAATCTCAGCTTGGATCCATGAGAGCCAAGAGGAAGTGATTCATCCACATTTTTCTTTTAATTTTACGTTCATACAGTTCATGTTGTTATTTTAAGGTTTACGTTTATCTTTATGGCCCGTTTATGGCGTTTAAAGTAATGACTACATTACAGTAGTGACTACAAAGCAATGTATGTTGCTTTTCCATGTCCTACACTTCCTCTGATACTTCTTTTTTTTTAAAACTATCCTAGTTTTGGGATATTGCACCTGAGGTTTACCTTACAGCTCCTATTTTTGGACAACTGTGTCCTTATTCATGTTTTCAAATGATTGTGTCACACCTATACAAGAGGTTATGTGACCAAGGTGACAATCTTTACATATTGTATCACTTCCTATACTGCAATATGCCACATCATGCTCTGACGTACAATATCTCCTACTATGACATCACATGATACACACAACACACATGTTGTATAGTGCACATGTATCCTCTATTATGTGATGTATATTTTTACAGAGTTTTACATGTGATCTCATCCACATTAACACATCCTTGCAATGGTAGCACCAGTATCCATCCCTGTGGATTTGTGCTTGACACTCAGATGATGTTCAGTACAAATGTCTCCAGCAATAATGATTCACACAAAGGGACTCTGCTGCTCCCACTTAATAGATCCTAATACTGACTTCACGTCTACACAAACATGGGAATGCATATTAGCAAGTGAGAATGCACATGTTCATTAAAATAATTTATTTTCCTTAAAGGACCTTTCTTACTATGTAAGAAAATAGTTTCAATGACTACATAGATTTTCTACATTTTCAACAAAGTACAACCAGGGATTGTAACATTGTCATATTTGCCAAGTGATGACAACTTCATATTCGGTGTCCCCACCTGCAATATAAAAGAGTGTTCAGTGAGGTTACGGTGATGCGTTCAATCCATCCGCTCACAAGATTGTTGTCATCATATTGTAGGTTTGTGACTGAAGGTGCCTATACCTGGTGCCTATACCCTGTGGTATCTGTATCTATGTAATTTGTTTTACATCCCGGAACCAGCATAAGCATACACTGACCATCACAGACTACAATATTCTCCACTCTGCACCCGGAACCAGCAACCAGCACACCCCGGAATCAGCATAAGGTAGCAAGAATTCAGAATGCTGTCCAACGCTATCCTCCAAAGAACCCCATTCTTGCAACTGTATTTTATTTATATAAAAACTGTTTTCTCTTCAGGAAATCAAAGAACAGCAGATTCTTGAAAATCCCATTGAAATGAATAGGGAAACACATGGTGCAGGTTTTCTAAAAGGCAGTTTCTTTAACAAATTCCATTCCACTTCTAACTTGTGCGTTACCATGAAAGGAACACAGGACAATTCAAGACTTTTCATGAAAAACTGTTTTCTGCTCAGGAAGTCAAAGAATAGCAGTTTCTTGAAAATCCCATTGAACTCAATAGGAAAACACATGGTGTAAGATTTATTTTAGCAAATTCCTTTCTAATTCTAATTTGTGTTGTACCATGAAAGGAACACATGGCAATTCAAGTCTTTTCATGAAAAACTGTTTTCTGCTCAGGAAATCAAAGAATAGCAGTTTCTTGAAAATCCCATTGAAATCAATAGGAAAACCCATGGTGTAAGATTTATTTTAGCAAATTCCTTTCTAACTCTAATTTGTGTTGTACCATGAAAGGAACACATGGCAATTCAAGTCTTTTCATGAAAAACTGTTTTCTGCTCAGGAAATAAAAGAAAAGCAGTTTCTTGAAATTCTTAGAAACACCTGTTGGAAGTTTTTCAAAACGCTGTTGCATTAGCAAATTCCTTACAAACTCTGACTTGTGTGGTACCATAAAAGGTACACGTGGCAATTCAACTCTTTTCATGAAAAACTGTTTTGTGCTCGGGAAATCAAAGATTAGCTGTTTCTTGAAAAACTCATTGAAATGAATAAACACATGTGTCATGCCTGCTGGTGCTCCTGCAGTGCGGCCTTCCCAACAGAGAAGGTGCCAGTCTCTGAATCAGGCCACTTTGAATGCCGCACCTGGTCAGGGATCTAGGCCTTTAAATATCAGTCACTGACTGTGCTCTGGGACCTGACATGGTTATTTCTATCCCTCAGCCCGTGTCTATAGTTCTGCATATTGGTTTTCTGGTTTGACTTCTGGCTTGTATATTGACGGTGTTTTCTGTGTTTATCCCTTGGCATATTTTTATCTCATGTACCGACCTCTGGCTTTTTATTACTACGATATCTCTCCTGTCCCTGATCTGTACTTCTATGTATTTTAGATTAGTACCTGGCCATTCTAAGGACCAGCTTCTCAGTTTAGGGTTTTTTCTTGTCTTTCTGGGTTTTGTTTGCATGCTGGGTGACTCTATATCCTTACATTACGTCAGGGCCATGGACCCTGCAGACATTGCCCAGCAGTTTGCTGCTTGCTGTTCCCATATAAGGGAGGCTGATGACAAGATGTGTCATTTTGCAAAGTTGCCGGAAACATTCTTGGAGAATACAGATTGCGTGCAGTCTTCCTCACTTGCTCCTATATCCCATTCTGACACTTCTATGGTTAAATTCACTGTTCCAGTGCAAATGTTGCCCTCTGTTACTTTCAGTGGTGAGGCTGCTGCATGCAGAGGATTTCTGAATAAAATTGATGTATGTTTTGAATTAAATCCTCATATGTGTACAACTGACAGAGCTAAAGTGTGTTTTCTTTTTAACCATCTCAGAGACAAGGCCTTAGACTGGGCTACTGCATTATGGGAGTCTAAAAATCCCATAATAAATAACTACGAGGAATTTGTTACCACCTTAAAAAGTGTGTTTAACCCTTCCAGAAAAAGAAATTCTGCTATTAAACAGTTAATGAGGTTAAGTCAGGGAAACCGAACTGTGTTGGAATATTCTGTTGAGTTTCAGATGCTTGCTGCTGAGGTTAATTGGGATAATGAAACTCTGGTGTCCTGTTTCTGGAGGGTTTGTCTGACTCGTTAACCCTTGCTATTACAGCAAGAGATCTTCCTGGGAATCTGAATGATCTAATTCCCTTCTGTATGGAGATGGAAGACCAAATCAGGGACATGTGTAAAACAAAAGCGCAACATGCATTTAACCCTGCTGCATCTGACAACCCTGTACCTCAACCAATACAATCTGGAGAGATTAAACCGTCAGAGGAGAGGGGACTGGTATCAGAAATTATGACATTGTCTCCTTCTGTCTATAAAAAGCGATGTTACTTTACTATTGTGATCGAGGTAGGTTCCTCCATTATTCAGGTAGATGCACTTCTTGATTCAGGGGCAGAGGACAATTTTATGGACACCACTTTTGCATTGGAGAAAGGGATTCCCTGTGTGTGAAAAAAACCCACCTATAGCTATTCATGTTATAGATGGCAGAGCCCTTTCCAACCCTTATATTTCTAAGGAGACCAGTCCTATTTCCATGTCTGTAGGAGTTCTCCATAAAGAGACTGTGATATGAGACTCCTATCATCTCCTTCATGTCCTGTTGTTTTGGGGTATCCTTGGTTACAAAAACACAATCCAGTCATAGACTGGAGAAGAAACACTGTTCTGTCATGGAGCAAGACTTGTTTTGATTCATGCATGAGTCCTGTCAAGTCTGTGCACACCATGAATGTACCCACTGCTGCTCCTTTATCTGTATTGGTTCCCATACAGTATGAGGAGGTCAGGGAGGTTTTCAACAAAGGAGGGCTGAGACTTTACCTGATCATAGACCCTATGATTGTGCTTTTTATCTTCTTCTTGGCACTTTTCCCTCCCAAGGGATGAGTGTATCCTCGGTCTCAACATGAGAACCTCATATTGGAGGAGTACATAAAGGATTCCCTTGCTAAGGGCTTCATAAGGAAATCCACATCTCCTGCTGGTGCTGGGTTCTTTTTCGTCTCCAAGAAAGAAGGGGACTTAAGACCTTGCATAGACTATAGGGGATTAAATAAAATAGCTGTGAAAAATGTGTCGGGTATATTAGAGACAAAGGATTTAAAATGGATGCTTGTAGCCATTTTGTTTTTAAAGACAGTTTTTCTTTCAAAATATTCTCTAGGTTTAGAAATGAACGAGATTTTTTTTACAGAGTTCATTCCTGGGTGAAGTCTTTTATATTTTTTTAAGAAGTCCCAGACATGAAGGAACCTAGAATGAATGTTAGATAATGCTAAGACGTGTCATAAGTAAATTTATTGGTCTGTCTTAAGTTTTTAAAACAAAAGAGATTTTGTCTTTTGGGTATAGGAAAAAGAGTTAAAATTTCTGTAATATAAAAATATATTCACAAAATATATGTTTATAATCAAGGTATATTTTATTATATTTACAGTAGGAAATATACTCCAAAATATTGTAGAAATATATAATTGGTAAATAATAACATTTACTAAAGAATAGATTCTGTTGAGGTTACCAGAAAAGAATTTAGCTTATAGGGCTCTAAGTAATTTTAAAAGGGAGGAGAGCTATAAATCAGATGACAGAGACAGTCTAGTTGAGAGAGAGAAGGTCTTTGTTAAGTCAGTCTGACCTTTTTGACCCGAGATAAGAATTAAAAAGAAATGGTTGAATTAATTGGAATTAATAAAAGAAGTGCAATACTGCCCTCTAGAGGATAGTAAAAATAATGATTCATATTATTATTAATTAACCATGACGTCAAATTGGCTATAATAAGCGGCAAGGCTCTTTGTGAGGCAGTCGGAGATTTCAGCAGACAGACTCACACCGCAATGCATTCAGACGTCCAGTACATATGACACTCTGAGAAGTCGGAGATTCCAGCAGACAGGGACTCACACTCATGCACTCAGACGTCCATTACACATGACCCTCTGAGAGTCCAAGATTCCAACACTCAGACTCACACCATGATGCAGGCAGATCCCAAGACATGAGGCAATCAATATTCTCACCAAATCTCTAACTCACATGCATTGATTATCTGATATCGATAATCTTCACATATTCCAAATTATTACATCAGAAATTCCAAGGCAGACTCCAAATTGGACAGGTAATGTATGAAAAAAGGAATTAATGTAATTATATATATACGTGTAGATATTCTTACAACTTTAGACTGAGATTCTCGGATACGGTTAAATCCAAATTCTAAGTAATTTCTATTCTGCAGATAGAAATATGAAGAAGTGGATATAAGGATTTATTCCTAAAGAAATGTTGTAAGATTGATACCAATATATATATTGAATTTGGAAATTTCTGTGATTAAAATTAATAAGCAAGGAATTATATAACTACAAAATAAAAAGCAAAAGATTAGAAGTTTAATTCTCGAGATTAGGGGAGGATTCACTAAATAAGTTTTTATTACTTATTAAATTAGCTCATCTTTTGTTGATCCATGTAGCATAGAGATATACAGTTGTGTTCAAAATTATTCAACCCCCACTGAAATTGAGTGTTTTGGCCAGTTTGACATTGATTTTGATCATTCAGTCATCTTGCTTACAATTAAATCAAAGAGGCACGTGTAGGTCAGACAAATATAACATAACATTTATAATGAAATAACCACAAATGTCTTTTCTGCGCTCACATCATTATCAGTTTTATTCAACCCCCAAGTGACATTCAATCTTAGTACTTAGTACAACATCCTTTTACAGTTATAACAGCTTTTAAACGTGAAGCATAGCTTGACACAAGTGTCTTGCAGCGATCTACGGGTATCTTCGCCCATTCGTCATGGGCAAAAGCCTCCAGTTCAGTCACATTCTTAGGCTTGCGCACTGCAACTGCTTTCTTTAAGTCCCACCAGAGGTTCTCAATCGGATTTAAGTCAGGTGACTGCGATGGCCACTCCAAAATGTTCCAGCCTTTAATCTGCAACCATGCTCTAGTGGACTTGGAGGTATGCTTGGGATCATTGTCCTGTTGAAAGGTCCAACGTCTCCCAAGCCTCAGGTTTGACGGACTGCATCACATTGTCATCCAATATCTCCTGGTACTGAAGAGAATTCATGGTACCTTGCACACGCTGAAGCTTCCCTGTACCTGCAGAAGCAAAACAGCCCCAAAGCATGATTGACCCCCCGCCATGCTTCACAGTAGGCAAGGTGTTCTTTTTTCTTCATAGGCCTTGTTCTTCCTCCTCCAAACATAGCGTTGATCCATGGGCCCAAACAGTTCTAATTTTGTTTCATAAGTCCACAGAACACTATCCAAAACTTCTGTGTTTGTCCACATGACTTTTGGCATTCTGCAGTCGACTCTTCTTATTCTTTGGAGACAGCAAGGGGGTGCGCCTGGGAGTTCTGGCATGGAGGCCTTCATTACGCAGTGTGCGCCGTATTGTCTGAGCTGAAACTTCAGTACCCACATCTGACAAATCTTTTCTCAGTTCGTCAGCAGTCACACGGGGACTTTTCTCCACTCTACGCTTCAGGTAGCGCACAGCAGTCGAAGTCAGCATCTTCTTTCTGCCACGACCAGGTAGCGTTTCAACAGTGCCCTTTGCCTTGAATTTGCGAATGATGCTTCCTATGGTCTCTCTTGGTATGTTTAACATCTTTGCAATCTTCTTATAGCCATTGCCCTTCCTGTGAAGAGTAATCACCTCTTCTCTTGTCTTCCTGGACCATTCTCTTGACTTCACCATGTTTGTAACCACACCAGTAAATGTCTAGAAGGAGCTGAGTATCACAGTCATTTTAAAGCTGCCTAATTGGTGCTTATTATGCTTTATGCTGCTCCGTGACATCCACAGGTGTTTTCAATACCTGATTGAAAACACTTGAGTGAACCTCTGTTCTTCAGAGTGGTAGTCTTTAAGGGGTTGAATAATTGTGTCAATGAAGAATTCACAAAAGAAACATTTACTACTGTATTACAAAACCAATTGATGTCATTTTAGTTGCATATGGTTCTTTAAAAAGTCCTTGCAGGATTTCATTCTGAATACAATTACAAATGTACACTAAATTCCCTAAAACCCTTTACAGCATTGGGGGTTGAATAATTTTGAACACAACTGTATATATATTTATCTATAAGAGCTGGCTGGTTAAACATTGTTTGCTGGGAAATGCATGATGTATTAAGCAGAAATGTTTATTAACCATTTGTGTATTAGTTACTAGCATAGTCTTAGATTAGAGGGGCAAAGGTTTAAAAGTAACATCAGGAAGCAGTATTTTACTGAGAGGGTGGTGGATACATGGAACAGTCTTCCAGTAGAAGTGGTAGAGGCCAAAACAGTAATTGAATTTAAGCAAGCATGGGATAGGCATAAGGCTATCCTAAACAAAAGATAAATCCAGGTAAAGTATCCATGTAATTGGGCAGACTAGATGGGCCGAAAGGTTCTTATCTGCCGACATTTTTTCTATGTTTCTATGTTTCTAACTGATAAGGTAAATGATATTAATCATATATGCAGTTACTAACCGGAGATACATATATTGTGAAGCTAGTTTTTATATGCTGATGGATTCTGGTTTATAAATTTTTGTTCATGATATGAGATTTGAAACTTTTTTGTATACGTAATAAATATATATATATTTTTATCCGATTATTGATTATTGTATTTTTTAAAGCAAAACACAGACAATTAAAAGAATTCAGGATAATTTCTAAGAGATATAGACGATTGATATTTGTGTCTCGTATAAGTTTCTTATGAAATAATAATCCCTGATATATTGGAGGCTTGGCTGATAACTCCAATACATATAAACATGGTGTATTCACGTGCAGAGATTATATCCGACAAATTGGAGGCACTGTACCGAGATTGTAGTTTTTGTTTGGAATATAATTGTCAGTATTGTCTGATTAGACAGAGATAAAATATATATATATATATATTTTGATTCCTTGTTGTATTTTGACTTGTGGTTTTTATGGTTATCTACTAAACAGTGTAAAAATGTCAGAGTCAGAAAGTGAGACTCAGAAAGATGTAGAGATACATACTAATCAAATAATATTGATAGATTTTATGTCTTATCTAAAGGACAAGTTACACGTCACAGACGATTTATTTGATTGGATAAAAGAATTGCAATCAAATATATCGAATTATGTTGATTCAATCTGGTCAAATCAATCAAATTTTCTTGAGTGTTTGCGAAAGATAAGTGCAGCCACAAATAAAAAGGACAAAGAAATTTTTTTAAAAAAATTGTGCCTGAATGCATATACTTGATCGCAGAAATTAACAAGAGATTGAATGATGACAAAGAAACCAGAGACAGATTAGAAAATAAAAATTGTGACTTGAATGAAACTGTAAATAAATTAAAAGATGAGTCAGAACGAATGATAACGGAATTGAAAGTGTGTGCAAGAGAAAAAGATCAATTGCAAGATGAGATTGCTCAATTATCCAAATTAAATAAGGGGCTAAACAAACAATTGGCGAGTATGAAACGCGAACATGAGAAATTCGCTGATGAGTTACGTCAGGTTGAAACTGATGTTCGAAGGGTTAAAAATTCTTCGTTACAGAAGTTCCCTTTGAAAGCTTTGAGCCATACATCACTGATTAGACCTGGTGACGGCTCTGTTTATCTGAAAAGCCAGAGTGAGCAGAGTGAAAATGAAAGTGAAAGTAAATCTCATGATGAAAAAAGAGCAAAGCTTCTTACACAGGAGTATTCCAAATCACATCACTCTAGCCAGCCACAGCCTATCTATATAATAAAACCGTTTCAAAGTCCGTCGCCGTCAAGCGCTGAGTGCGCATGCGCGACGGACATTTGAAACTGGGTTGTGAGCTGGCCGTTAAAACAAACAGGTAGCTGCGCGTGTCGGCCACCTGCAAAAAAAAAAAAAATCGTCACGAGCCGCGTGCAGCTACCAGTTTGTTTACACGCCGCAAGCCCCGAATCCTCCAGCGGTGACTGTCCTCAGGCTGTGGCAGGCTGCTCGGCCAGCATCCAGGCTCAGGCGAGCCCCCGGCTTGGCTTGGGCCTACAGGCCCAGCCGAGCCGGGGGCTCGCCTAAGCCTGGAGGCCGGCCGAGCAGCCTGCCACAGCCGGAGGACAGCGACCGCTGGAGCTCCGGGCCAATGTAGGAGGATGTTGCCTACACATACTCCCCTACATTGGCCCTGAGCTCCAGTGGTGACTGTCCTCCGGCCGAGCAGGCTGCTCGGCCGGCATCCAGGCTCAGGCGAGCCCCCAGCTTGGCTTGGGCCTACAGGCCCAGCCGAGCCAGGGACTCTCCTAAGCCTGGAGGCCGGCTGAGAAGCCTGCAACAGCCGGAGGACAGTCACCGCTGGAGCTCATGGCCGAAGTTGCCTACACATACTCACCTACATTGGCCCTGAGCTCCAGCAGTGAACGTCCTCTGGCTGTCGCAGGCTGCTCGGCCAGGCTCAGGCGAGCCCCCGGCTTGGCTTGGGCCTACAGGCCCAGCCGAGCCAGGGACTCGCCTAAGCCTGGAGGCCGGCTGAGCAGCCTGCGACAGCCGGAGGATGGTCACCGCTGGAGCTCAGGGCCGATGTAGGAGGATGTGTCCTACACATACTCACCTACATTGGCCCTTAGCTCCTCCAGCGATGGCAGTCCCGCTTCCAGTGTCCTCTCTCCGATGGTCGCCGGTATGACGTCACGAAAGCCTTTGACCCAGGGTCAAAGGCTTTCGTGACATCATACCGGTGACCATCGGAGACAGGACACTGGAAGCGGGACTGCCATCGCTGGAGGAGCTAAGGGCCGATGTAGGTGAGTATGTGTGGAACCAGTGGAGGGCTCGAGGCCGATGTAGGTGAGTATGTTCTCTCCCAACCCACCCTGCTTGCTCGGCCGGTATCCAGGCTTAGGCGAGCCCCCAGCTTGACTTGGGCCTAGAGGCCCTGCCGAGCCGGGGACTCGCCTGAGCATGGAGGCCGGCCGAGTTGCCTGCTCGGGCGTCCTCCGGCTCAGGCGAGTCCCTGGCTCGGCTGGGCCTCTAGGCCCAAGCCAGGGGCTCGCCTAAGCTTGGATACCGGCCGAGCAAGCAGGGTGGGTGTGGAGAGCACATACTCACCTACATTGGCCCTGGGCTCCAGCGGTGACTGTCCTCCGGCTGTCGCAGACTGCTCGGCCGGCCTCCAGGCTCAGGCGAGCCCCCGGCTTGGCTTGGGCCTCTAGGCCCAGCCAAGCCGGGGGCTCGCCTGAGCCTGGATGCCGACCATACACACACACACACACACATGGTTGTTACAGTGTGTGTATGTGTGTATATATATATATATATATAACCCCATGTGGTATATATATATATATACCCTGTAACCCCATGTGGGTATATATATATATACCTGTAACCCCATGTGGGTATATATATATATATACCCTGTAACCCCATGTGGGTATATATAGATATATACCCTGTAACCCCATGTGGTATATATATATATACCCTGTAACCCCATGTGGGTATATATATAATATATATATATATATATATAACCCCATGTGGGTATATATTATATATATATATATATAACCCCATGTGGGTATATATATATATATATATATACCCTGTAACCCCATGTGGGTATATATATATATACCCTGTAACCCCATGTGGGTATATATATATACCCTGTAACCCCATGTGGGTATATATATATATATATATATATATATATATACCCTGTAACCCCATGTGGGTATATATATATATATATTATATATAATATATATATATACCACATGGGGTTACAGGGTATATATATATACCCACATGGGGTTACAGGGTGTATATAGATAGCCACATGGGGTTACAGGGTGTGTATGTATGTGTGTATATATATATATCTCCTGTAACATATATATATATATATGACTGCCCTTAGGGCAGGCTTTATACCTAGTTAAGAAATATCATTACCTACATTGGCCCTGGGCTCCAGCGGTGACTGTCCTCCGGATGTCGCAGACTGCTCGGCTGGCCTCCAGGCTCAGGCGAGCCCCCGGCTTGGCTTGGGCCTCTAGGCCCAGCCAAGCCGGGGGCTCGCCTGAGCCTGGATGCCGGCCATACACACACACACACACACACATGGTTGTTACAGTGTGTGTATGTGTGTATATATATATATATATAACCCCATGTGGGTATATATATATATATATACCCTGTAACCCCATGTGGGTATATATATATATACCCTGTAACCCCATGTGGGTATATATATATATATATACCCTGTAACCCCATGTGGGTATATAGATATATACCCTGTAACCCCATGTGGGTATATATATATATATACCCTGTAACCCCATGTGGGTATATATATATACCCACATGGGGTTACAGGGTATATATATACACCCACATGGGGTTACAGGGTGTATATAGATAGCCACATGGGGTTACAGGGTGTGTATGTATGTGTATATATATATATCTCCTGTATCATATATATATATATATATGACTGCCCTTAGGGCAGGCTTTATACCTAGTTAAGAAATATCATAAAGTTAATGATTTAACGAAAATTATTAATTTCTTGAAAACCTCAGTAGGTATCTTTGATGTTAAAGCATCGACACAAATAATTGGTCATTTAAATATGTTTGAAGAAGCTGTGGGAATATTAGGTATTAATTCAGATGCTCAGAAAATTGAGTTGATTCCATGGGTCTTTGAAAGCAAACATAGGTATTTTTTCCAGTCTTTGAAAGAATCTGGTATAAGGAAATGGAGTAAAGTAGTTTCTGAGGTCAAATCTGAATTTGGGCCTCACCGTACCAGTCTAGCTGCGAAAAGAGAAATTTTAACTCTAAAATGCAGACCTAATCAAAGCCCCCGTGAATTTCTTTCAGTCCTTAAAAATGCGTACAGCTTGGCTGAAAGAAACCCAGATTTTGAAAACCCTGAATTTATCCAATTATTTTATGACGCATTGCCAAATAAAATAAAGGTTATTTTGGCAAGAGATTATGACCCGAGAAATGGTTTGGATTGGGTACTAAAATAAAGTATGACCCTATTTACTGTATTTGAATATAGTGAAGAAACTCAGGGGAAAAGAACCTGAGGAAATAGTGGAAGCTCATGTTAAAAGGGGTGATATTAAATTTGAGTCCCACAAAAAAAGTTATGCAGAAATATTGCGTGACTCCATACCGCAAAGGGAAAAATCCAAGCCAGATCAGGAAAGAGGGTTTGCCAGAGAAAACTCAGGAAGTAAATTTCAATCTAGGAAGCAATGGGTACCTAGAAGTCAGTGGGTTAAATCAAGGGAAAATGTACCTAGACAGGAAACAACCAGAGGTAAGACTGAATCTGATGTGTCTGATAATGCGCAAGCTTCGTCCCCAAGGACGAATAGAAAGCAGAGATATAATGTACCCCAGCGTATTGGTCAAATGCAGGAAAATTTGCGTGCGCTGACAGAGAAACTGGATCAGATCACTCAGTTAATGACTGGAAATAACCCTGGTCAGGTTGTAAGCGATGCAACACCTGCAGCCCCACCCAACCAGTGACTAGATGATGTTTCTGATGAAGTAACCAGCATCCATGACAATTTACCAGAAAGTGATGATGAAATGATTAATACAAATGTTTGTATGGTTGATGATTTAAACCCTTCCCTGCAAAGAGAAGGAAAATGTATTTTATCTCCCCAGACTAAGTGCGAGCAAGCTGAGAAGACTGGATCCGAAATGGAAAGCACAGCTGCCAAAAGCACGTTTAAGAGAGCAAAATCAGTTGGTAAAATCTGTACAAAACCTACTTTCATATCTCACTCTAAATTTCTCTGTAAATTGCATAGCATTGAAGACCGATATTATGTGAATGTAGAATTACAAGATAATTTACCACATATTCCGTCCTTGCTAGACACTGGAAGCCAAGTTACGTTAATATAAGCACATTATTTTGAACAGGTCCAAGAACTGTCCTCCAGGAAGCCTAGATTAGATAAATCTAATGCTAATCTAGTGACTGTGAGTGGCGCATCTCTGAAAGTTCTGGGCACGGCTAAATTGGATTTTAAATTGGGGAATAAAGTAATTCGGCATCCAACACTTGTTGTGGATCTGCCCCAAAATCGCCTAATTATTGGAATGGACCTTATCAAAAGGTTAAATCCAATCATTGATTTTATCAATGAGGTTATTTGGTCCCAAGTAAATGTTCCAATCAGCTATGATAGATCCCAATCCCATCACACTCAGCGTAACTGCCATGTGATTGAGGAAAGGCCGGATTCTATTGAAGTCCACTTCAGAAATAGCCAGACACCTGATATCTCTTTCTTAAGGCCAAAGCCCCTGACTCCAGGAGAGTAGGAGGATAACACCATATGTGTCCCCCCCGACAGAATTCGAGATATATGTCTGAAAATTACGTGCTAATTATTCACCTCCACAAAAGGGAAACAGAACCAAATGGACATAGTGACCCTGAAGTGATCAGATACCCAAATCCTCAAGATGAGTGGATAACAGATCTAGATAATGACGGAGACAGTCCTAATGTTATTGGAAGAAGTTATGTTATGTATTTCTAGAAGAAATAAAACTGCCAAGCTCAATTGCATGATTGTCATTCTAGATTATCTCAGGATATGTGAAGATGGAACAGCAGAAGACACTTAACTGGTATCATGTGAAGTGATGTTTTAATTAACATGTGATTCTTCTTCCCAGCATTCAGATGTTTAACTCAAGCTAGTAGATAGACTAGATCCGTACGGTTAATTAAATTTAATCAGAGATCAGAGTATCTATAGGGAAATTGAGTGAAATCGCTAGTCTATAAATGGTTATTTATACTCTTTCTTTCAATAGAAATTGAGAAAAGTGGTTAATCCGCACTGCGATGCTTAATCCGCAAAGATGAATCAGACCACCAAAGACTGTGACTATCTGGAAATTCTACGGTTTTCCGCACAATTCCAAGGAGAATGCTAAAGTCCCATGCGCATCAAGCTCATGCAAGCCTGAAAGACACGCGGAATACAGCCAGGATACCATTGATTGCTAGGTACAAGAACCACCGAAGGAAAAGATTTGCCGCATATTTTATTGCAACCGCTGTTCTACAGAAAGAGAAGCAAATGTTTACCGTGAGGATCTGGTACAAAACAAGAAAGTGTTGATACCAACCCCAGTGATCCTCGTAAAAGTTCCTAAAGAATCAAGAGTTGTTATCGGAGATGTTACTCTTTATCCGGTTGGGAATGAAGTCTGGTATGACGAGATAAAAATTGTTGACGCATTCCAAGGACGAGAGATACCTATGAATCCGGATTTGAAATTTCTACTAGAGAATAAGCCTGATCATACTATTTAACTTCTTATAAAAAAAAAATAATCTAACAATTTATGCTCCAAGGTATTCACAGATTGATCATCAATTGCTATCCGCTTATAACGGGCCGAAGGTTACAGAGATTGTGATTTGTATAGTAATTATATTTCTAACTGTCTGGATGATTGTACTAACAAAGAAAGTACGTACATTGAAGTTTAAAAACACTGCATCTTCAATTATTAAATGGATGAAAGAAGAAAAACGTGTTACGAAAGGTGGAAACCTAGCCTAATTGGTAAAGGGGGGAGATATTGTATGTTTTCCTAAAATTTATTTGATCAATAAATATCCAAGAAACCAAAGGGGGGTTATGTCGGGTATGACCTTGCATAGACTATAGGGGATTAAATAAAATTGCTGTGAAAAATGTGTCGGGTATATTAGAGACAAAGGATTTAAAATGGATGCTTGTAGCCATTTTGTTTTTAAAGACAGTTTTTCTTTCAAAATATTCTCTAGGTTTAGAAATGAACGAGATTTTTTTTACAGAGTTCATTCCTGGGTGAAGTCTTTTATATTTTTTTAAGAAGTCCCAGACATGAAGGAACCTAGAATGAATGTTAGATAATGCTAAGACGTGTCATAAGTAAATTTATTGGTTTGTCTTAAGTTTTTAAAACAAAAGAGATTTTGTCTTTTGGGTATAGGAAAAAGAATTAAAATTTCTGTAATATAAAAATATATTCACAAAATATATGTTTAAAATCAAGGTATATTTTATTATATTTACAGTAGGAAATATACTCCAAAATATTGTAGAAATATATAATTGGTAAATAATAAAATTTACTAAAGAATAGATTCTGTTGCGTTTACCAGAAAAGAATTTAGCTTATAGGGCTCTAAGTAATTTTAAAAGGGAGGAGAGCTATAAATCAGATGACAGAGACAGTCTAGTTGAGAGAGAGAAGGTCTTTGTTAAGTCAGTCTGACCTTTTTGACCCGAGATAAGAATTAAAAAGAAATGGTTGAATTAATTGGAATTAATAAAAGAAGTGCAATACTGCCCTCTAGAGGATAGTAAAAATAATGATTCATATTATTATTAATTAACCATGACGTCAAATTGGCTATAATAAGCAGCAAGGCTCTTTGTGAGGCAGTCGGAGATTTCAGCAGACAGACTCACACCCATGCACTTAGACTTCCATTACACATGGAATATATACATATATATTGAATTTGGAAATTTCTGTGATTAAAATTAATAAGCAAGGAATTATATAACTACAAAATAAAAAGCAAAAGATTAGAAGTTTAATTCTCGAGATTAGGGGAGGATTCACTAAATAAATTTTTATTACTTATTAAATTAGCTCATCTTTTGTTGATCCATGTAGCATAGAGATATTTATATATATCTATAAGAGCTGGCTGGTTAAACATTGTTTTCTGGGAAATGCATGTTGTATTAAGCAGAAATGTTTATTAACCATTTGTGTATTAGTTACTAACTGATAAGGTACATGATATTAATCATATATGCAGTTACTAACCGGAGATACATATATTGTGAAGCTAGTTTTAATATGCTGATGGATTGTGGTTTATAAATTTTTGTTCATGATATGAGATTTGAAACTTTTTTGTTTTCGTAATAAATATATATATATTTTTATCCGATTATTGATTATTGTATTTTTTAAAGCAAAACACAGACAATTAAAAGAATTCAGGATAATTTCTAAGAGATATAGACGATTGATATTTGTGTCTCGTATAAGTTTCTTATGAAATAATAATCCCTGATATATTGGAGGCTTGGCTGATAAATCCAATATATATAAACGTGGTGTATTCATGTGCAGAGATTATATCCGACAAATGCCTATTACATTCCATTGATTGCAGAACTCTTTGACAGGTTAAAAGGTTCCCAGATCTTTTCCAAGCTTGACTTAAGAAGTGCATATAATTTAGTGCGTATTAAAGATGATGATGAATGGAAAACCGCTTTCAATACCCGATCTGGTCACTACAAGTACCTTGTAATGCCCTTTGGGCTATGTAATGCTCCAGCTGTGTTCCAAGATTTTATAAATGATGTTTTGCGTGATTTTATACACGACTGTGTCATCGTGTATTTGGATGATATACTCATTTGCTCACCTGATCTCGCTACTCACCACTTGCAGGTTAAAAAGGTTCTTCAGACGTTGTTGATCAATGGCCTTTACTGTAAATTGGAGAAGTGTCTCTTTGACCAACCTAAATTAGCATTTCTAGGTTATGTAATTTACGAAGAAGGATTTTCCATGGACCCGGCTAAGCTTACTGCTGTTACTGACTGGCAATGTCCTATAGGGCTAAAAGCTATTCAGAGATTCATCGGGTTCACCAACTATTACCGCAGGTTCATACTCAATTTCTCCACAATACTGGCACCCATTACCAATATGACCAAGAAGGGAGCTAATACCCGTATTTGGTCCCCTGAAGCCGTTAAAGCCTTTGAGACTCTTAAAGAGGCTTTTTCTATGGCCCCTATACTTGTCCACCCAGATCCAAGGAGGCCTTTCATCTTAGAGGTTGATGCCTCTGAGACAGGAGTAGGAGCTGTTATCTCCCAAAGAGAATCCCCTGACCAACAACTCAAGCCTTGTGGCTTCTTTTCCAAGAAATGATCTAGCTGAAAGGAACTATGATATTGGTAACTGAGAACTCCTGGCTATCATTTCTGCTTTGAAGGAGTGGAGACACCTACTTGAAGGAGCTCCGACTCCCACTATGATTCTGACTGACCATAAAAACCTGACCTTTATTGCCGATGGCAAAAGATTGTCATCCCGTCAAGCCCGGTGGTCTATGTTTTTGACTCACTTCAATTACATAATCACCCATAGGCCCGGTAACAGAAATGCTAAGGCAGACACCCTTTCCAGGCAGTTTGAGGTCACAGAACAGCAAGATAGACCAGTTGAGTCGTTGTTCCTCTGGAGAGAGTAGTGGCAGCTACTCATCTCACCCTTACTTCTACACTCCTTACTCGTATCCAAGCTATTCAAATATAGCTCCCCCGAGACTCCTTCGGACAAGTTGTTTGTTCCTGACTCAGAAAGAAAGGAACTACTCTCATTTTATCATGAACCGCTGAGATCTTTCAATATACTGTACATTATCCCTAACAGGGACCTATGTATCTATTACCAATTTTTTAATTAATTTATCCCTTGCATGTGTCTTTATAGTATACCACTGTGCAATATCCCCAAAGAGGGATTTTTCGCCCCCCCTGACTGTATATTTGTAACTATATTGAGCCATCAAGACCATTCCGGACCTCTAATCGTACCATGAACGTATCCAGCTGTAACTAATATGAAGTGGAACGCATTCTAAACGGTGGAACGCAAATCAAAGATGGCCGCGGCGCCGAACGATGACGTCATCGGCAACACGTGACCGCGGCACCGCACACACCCGGAAGTCAATCGCAAATGGTTTCTAAACACCACCCACGCTCCCCAGTTAAAAAGGGGACCCCAGGAAGGCTTCAGATCCCCCCACTTTTTACACATACCGACTGAGGAAGGTGCTTGTTGCACCGAAACACGTCTCGACCCCCCCTCTATTTTTACTTTTAGCTTGAACTGAGTAACTGAGAATTACTGAGTAATTGAGCTCATTTAATACTCTTACCAGCTTTTTATCTTGGTAACACTATCATAAGCACCACAGATACCCTATCAACGACCTGGACGCAGAGTAAGCAGAGCAAGCAGCCAAAGCGGTTTAGGAGCTCACCGCTAAGGAGCACCATATGCGTAACAGTTGAGCCTGGATCAATAAGGCTCCTGAATTGGTGAGTGTGACTCTTATCTATTTTAACATACGATTTTAAGGCTGATGTCATGCTATGAGAGCGCTGTCTCTTCTTTGCTCTTATGTCCCCCATCTGAGGTCAAATAAGAAGACCGTGTAAAGAAGGGCAGTGACCACCCTAATTTTAGGCACAATGCGCTCCACTCCAGAGCCTGGATTCAAAAGGCTCTGGATCTTGTAAGTGTGCATTTTTCTAAATCTATTGCACTTTACATACAGATGGTACCACACTATTACCTCTCTTCTCTCATTATATCCCCCATTCCGGAGCCCATTAAGACTACTAGGAGAACGGACACTTTCAACGGACTCGCCAGATTTGTGGAAAGGGTAATATTGACAATATTCTTGAGCACTTTTGATGCAGCACCCATCCACTTAGGAACCAGACTAATTATCAATAAAGACTTTTTATGACTTCCATTTGGCAGACAGCCCTAATTACTCTGGACTTTATCAGCCATTATCATCCTGTCTCCAACAGCCTTGTTATATTATCTCCCATCTGAATTGTTGCACGTGCACTTTAATTGTATTGCATCTGTATTTTAATCCTGTTTGCACACTCAGGATATTGCACTAGCACTTTATATCCTCTGTGATTTGCATTTGCACCTTGCATCTATGGTACACGCCATTAACCTTGTTATTATCTGAGCTATACCACAAACTAACATCTAATTACTGCGCCACTAGGAATTTCCACTGTTCTTCCCGATTCTACCTGCACAACCTCTCGAGAGCCTGTGCCATCCCCCAGTTGGCAGCAATCTCTTAATACTAACGTCTCTAGATACGAGCGCCTCCACCGAACCCCTTTTACTTCCTACTATCCTGAGGCTCTCGATAGGTGTCGAGGCTGCCTTCCACCATTATGGAATTTAGATCAAAATTTGGACACTGTCATGATGACGTATTTGGAGATATGAATATCGAACTTGGCGACAACAAAACATGTGATATACATACTCTAAAGAAACAACTTGAAAAAGATTTGAAGAAAGAAATCCGTACAAAATGGGACGTTACCACCTTGAATAAATACGTCAAGGATAATATGGTACCAAGAGGACTACGATTCTCTAAAAGCCTGACTGGTGACAATGAGGACACCATACTCCAGGAAAGATGGGAAAAAATGTTAGAAGGCTTCTCTCTGCACAGCATGAAGGTCATTATAGAAAGAAGAAATGAGACCCTGGTAGAACTTAATACAAACATCACCAAGATGCACAAAGAACTTCTGAGAGTGTCCTCAGAGCAAGAGATAAGCTCATATCTAGGGCGACTCGAAAAAGATTTAGATAGACTAAATGAAGAGGTAAAAGAAAGGAAAAGAAAGAAATATATAAGAGACATCTCCGATTATAAGATAGGGAATGTTTGGAAACAGGGCTCTGTTACATAGTTACATAGTTACATAGTTATATAGGCTGAAAAAAGACATGCGTCCATCGGGTTCAGCCTCTCCAACATAACCTACTGCTGTTGATCCAAAAGAAGGCAAAAAACCCAGTCTGAAATGCTTGCCAATATGCAACATACTGGGAAAAAATTCCTTCTTGACCCCAGAATGGCAGTCAGATTTCTCCTTGGATCAAGAAGCTTTTACCCACATATTAAATATTATAACCCTTAATATTCTGTGTCTGCAGGAAGTCATCCAGTCATTTTTTAAAAGTCTGTACAGACTCTGACCCAACCACCACAACAGGCAGAGAATTCCACAGCTTTATTGTTCTCACCGTAAAAAAACCCTTCCTATGCTTTAAGCTAAATTTTCTTTCTTCCAGTCTAAATGGATGACCCCTTGTCCTATGTATAGTCCTGTTAATGAATAGGTTATCAGACAATGGTTGATAATGGCCCCGTATATATTTATATAAGGTTATCAGATCCCCTCTAAGGCGCCTTTTCTCTAAACTAAACAGGTTTAAGCTTGTTAGTCTTTCCTCATAACTTAACCCTTCCATCCCCCTTATTAATTTAGTTGCCCGTCTCTGCACTTTTTCTAGCGATATAATATCTTTTTTTAAGACAGGTGCCCAAAATTGCACGGCATATTCAAGGTGCGGCCTGACCATTGATTTATACAGGGGCAAAATTATGTTTTCATCCCGTTAGTGAACTCCCCTTTTAATGCATGCCAGTACTTTGCTGGCCTTGGCGGCTGCTGTTTGACATTGCACATTGTTACTTAGTTTGAAGTCTATGATTATTCCCAAATCCTTCTCCTGCTTGGATTTCCCTAACTCCATACCATTTAGGGTATAAATTGCTTGTGTGTTCTTCACTCCAAAGTGCATAACTTTGCATTTATCTAGATTAAATTTCATCTGCCACTTAAGTGCCCAGTCCCCCAATCTATCTAAATCCCTCTGCAGCGAAGTAACATCCTGCTCACATTGTATTACTTTTCCTAGCTTTGTGTCATCTGCAAACACTGATACATGACTTTCAATGCCTATCTCAAGGTCATTTATAAATAAATTGAATAGTATTGGTCCTATAACAGACCCCTGAGGGACACCACTTACCACTGGTGTCCATCTTGAAAATGTACCATTTATGACCACTCTCTGTACCCTATCTTTTAGCCAGTTTTCTATCCAAGAACAAGTATTTTCATCTAGACCATTTTTTCTTAATTTAAATAGTAACCTTTTGTGTGGAACTGTGTCGAAAGCTTTGGCAAAATCTAAGTAAATCACATCCACTGCGACCCCCTGATCTATACTTCTACTTACTTCCTCATAGAACGTAATTAGGTTAGTCTGACATGATCTGTGTTTCATGAAACCATGCTGATTTTTGCCAATTACATTATACCTCCCAATAAATTCCTGTTGAGAACTTTGAAAACCCACATTTAGACCCAATGAAGACACCGTTAGATACTGTACCCAACATCCGCCCCCAAACACCGTTCTATCAAAAACCCTATGTGGAAAGACCACCTTACAGAACACCACTCCCTCAAAGAGCAAGACGACAATATGGTCACAATCAAGGCCAATATAATGAAAATCCGTCCTACAGTCCGCCTAACGAAGGATATCTATACCAAACCAACAAACTGACTCAGAACTATCAACCACCGACGACCAACCATTACAGATATAACTATACCTATCAGCCCCCACAAAGAAGATCTTGGCAGAATAATCCAAGGGGAAGGAATAACTATAATTATCATAACTATTCGAACATCCCCACCAATAATAGATATGAAACCCTGGAAAACCATGGGGATTTTCACCAGGCCCACAAATCCCCAATCAGAAACCTCAGTACATGAAGAAGGGGATGCTGACCAGGAAGACTCAGACGAAAACCGGAGAAGAAAAGACAAACAAAGCAGAGTGGAGGGATCTACAACCTAACAGACACACCCCTCACAGATGCGCAAACCAAACTTCTGAAGAAAGGCCTGAAATATGCCCCCACAACTCATATGGACATCTTTGATGTCTATATAGATCTCCAGAAATTTAAAAAGAACCTCTGCTTGAAAAAATACTTTGAAAAAAACCCTATAGAAAGAGCGAGCACCATGCAATTTTACCGGCACACACCCTTGAAGGAGAAATCAACCTTTTATCCCAAATCCCTCATCTCACAGGAAATAAACACCTTTGAACAGATGGTCATGGCAGATTTAGGGAAGCTCAAAATATCCACTAAAAGGGACAACCTCACTAGAAGGGAAAAAGGAGCCCTGAAAGAACTGGTCTTGAATGAGTCCATAGAAATTAAACCGGCAGACAAAGGTGGAGGTGTAGTCATTATGACCGCAACCTACTATACAGACGAAGCCAACAGGATCCTTGGTGACGTAGGAACATATAGACGACTAAACAAGAATCCGACGAAGGAGATACAATGCAAATTTGACGAATACCTAGAACAAGGACATACACTAGGTATCCTTAACAACCACGGATTTAAATATTTGAAGGTTGCACATCCGAGAACCCCTGTCTTCTACTTCCTACCGAAGATTCACAAAGACCAAAGTAAACCGCCAGGAAGACAGATCATTTCCGGAGTCGGTTCAATATCAAGCCGGGTATCAGAATGCCTTGATCACCAACTTCAGCCTTTATGTTGTTAATACAATAGCACATTTAAAAGATACGACCGACATCCTAAATATTTTGAAAGAAGTGATTTGGCAAGATGATTTCCTACTAGTTACTAGCGACGTACAATCTTTGTATACTATTATTCCGCACAACAAAGGGGTAGAGGCCATTGATTATTTTTTAAAACAAGCCGACACACTGCAACCAGAACAAACTGTTTTTATCTTAGAAGGCATTCGTCTGATTTTAGAAAACAATTATTTTTATTTCAATGATGATTTTTTTCTGCAATTCAACGGCACTAAAATGGGAACCCGGCTTGCCCCATCATACGCTAATCTTTTTATGGCCCACTGGGAGGAATCCTTTTTATCTCTATATCCCGACAATCTAGTATGTTACAAGAGATATATTGACGATATTTTTTTAATCTGGAAAGGAGGGGAAAATCTTTTACGAGAGTTTTTAAAAGTATTGGATCAGAACAATAGGGGAATTAAGCTAACAACGACATGGAGCAATACACACATCAACTTTCTAGACTTGAACATCTATATTCAAGATAACAGAATAGGAACTGAAACATTTTTTAAGACTGTGGATGTGAATAGTTTTATCGAGAAAACCAGTTGCCACTTACCCCAATGGCTAGACGGCATACCAAAAGGTCAGTTCCTGCGTATTAGAAGGAACTGCACAGACCTTAACGCTTATGACAAACAGTCAACCAAACTGAAAGAAGATTTCGTCAAAAAAGGATACGATTTGGACGCACTAGAAGAAACCAGATCCGGAATAAGAAATATGCAACAAGATGACCTACTGAAGAAAAAGAAGAAAAGCGAATCCGCGGGGTTTAATTCCAACGTACCATTCATTTTCACCTATAATGCACAGAACAGAACAATCAGGAAAACGATAAGAAAATACTGGCCGATCCTGAGAAAAGATCCGATAATGAAGGACCTCCTACCAGAGAACCCAAGGATAATCTGCCGCGGCGTGAATAATTTAAAAATGAAACTCACACACAAACATACACAGAAAAACACCGCACGACCCAATCATTTTAACATTCAAAAAGGCTTCCCTCAATGTGGCAATTGCCTAAACTGTAGGAATACACAAAGCAAGAAACAAATTATCACAACACTGGATGGAATTACAGGACCCATAAAAATTAAGGATGTCATTACTTGCTTTACGAAAAATGTGATATACCTACTCACATGCCCGTGTGGCCTGAAATACATAGGCCGGACCACCAGACCACTTAATGTTCGCGTGCAAGAACATATCAGGAATATCAGAAATGGACTTGAGAACCATAGCGTCCCTCTACATTTTAAACTTAAACATGCCCAGAACCCGGAAGGCCTAAAATTTGTCGGGATTAAGAAGATAGAGACACCTTGGAGAGGCAGTAATTTTGAGAAAATAATTGGACAAGCCGAAATGAGCCTGATTTTCAAACTGGACACTATGTAGCCTCAGGGCTTAAACGCTGATTTCGAACTTTGCCACTTCCTCAATTAACCATTTAATATCCCACCTCTAGCAGTACAGACGACCCTTTGGACCATTCGTTTTGAATGTGAGCTTATTGATTGAGACATACAGTTTCTTCATTCCTTACCATAACACACAAGCTCTCCCTTACTATAATTTTATAATTTTAAAATATAATTTTATATTTATACTTTTATACTATTATATATATATTTATTTATATCTTATACTCTTTTAGACCCCTCCATTTTTTTGGTCTTTTTACTAGTTTTTTACAAGCACCTTGCATCTTATCTTGTATATGTATTTTTTTTATAGTACGCTAGGACTTTTTAATGCATTTTTTAATACATTATTATCCCCAACGGGGCCTATGTATTACCATATCCATTTTAATTTTAATTTTAATTTTTTGCATGTTTTTATGATCTTCTATCATTGTTTTTCACCATCCTATACTATAAAAGAGTAAGGCTTGGCGTGTCCGTCGCCAAGCCTACTCTGCACATGCGCGCGAAACCAGCGGCGGTTGGCTGCGCGTGCATGCAACCGCCGCGGCACGAGCCGGCTGTGCGCTCGCCGCGGCGGTTACAAGATGCACACGCAGCAGCCGGGTAGAGGCTGCGCGCGCATCCTGTAGAGCCGGATGCGCTCGCAGTCTCTACCCGGCTGCCGCGCGCATCCAACCCCTGAGCGGCGAAGGGAAAGTTCCCTTGCTTCCGTTCTTTGAAGGACCCAAGCCGTGGTCACGTGGGAGTCCCACGTGACCACGGCTTGGGTCCTTCAACGAGCGGAAGCGGGGAAACTTTCCCTTCGCGCTCAACAGGTAAGTATGCGGAGACAGAGCTCCAGGGGCGTCTGTCTGAATGCCGATAGAGCATTCGAAAAGCTGCTGTCAGGCGGACACACGTACCCGTAGGTAGCTACGGTCAGCCCTAAGACAAAACATGAGGCTGGAACCCTAAATGCGATACCAGTCCTTATAGTCGGCTGGGTTACGCAGAAGCTAGAAGTGAACCTATAAGTCAGGGACGTAGGCAGGGAGGATAGAAACCAGTCATTAGGATGGCTGGTATAGAAACAGGACAGTACGGAGTACCAGAGAGTGTACATAAAGCTAGTACACGTAAGTCAAATAATAATAAGCTAGGTAGATACACAGGTAACCAGAAAAACCCCGGACTCTAATCACAGCACCAGTCCTTGAGGTGGCTGGGTTAAGTGATAGCTAGTAGTAAATCAGTTCAGTACACAGGGAAAAACCAAATGCAACGTCAAACACATAAGCCGGGTCAGAGGGATACGGAGATACTCAGAGTTGGTCGCCAAAAGCCAGGTCATGCACAGAAAGTCAAATAGGAATCTCAGAAAACAGCACCAAAGGGTATAGCAAGCTAAAACCACGAAAGGGCACTGCGGAATGGAAGAAGCAGGTTTAAATCTGGTGCCCTGTCAGCCGATTGGTCCATGGAGGTCACATGGGGTGTGGTGACGTCAAGCCGCCGGGGAAGCTAATTATGGAACTGCCGGCGGCGCGTGCGCATACAGCGCAGAAACCGGAGATGGAGGAGACGCCGACCCCGGAGCCGCGAGGAGGGGCGCCGGGTCGGTAAGTACCGCCGAGGCATGACAGCACCCCCACCGTGAGGAATGCCCACCGGGCGGCCAGGAGCCGGGCGATCGGGGAAACGACGATGAAAGGCGGAGACCAATCGGGGAGCATGAACATCACGTGACGCAACCCATGTGCGATCCTCGGGACCATAACCCTTCCAATGAACCAGATATTGCAACCGATGACGAGAACGACGAGAATCCAGAATGGATTCGACTTCATGTTCGGGAGTCCCGTCCACCACCACAGGAGGAGGAGGAGGAGAGTCGGGGCGAGTAAAACGGTTGCACGCGAGCGGTTTCAATAATGAGACATGAAAGGAGTTCGGAATACGTAGAGAGACGGGTAACTGCACTGCGTAAGCTACGGGATTGATACATCGGAGTATTTTATACGGGCCGATAAATCGAGGTGCGAATTTCATGGAGGGAACCTTCAAACGAATGTGGCGTGTGCTGAGCCAAACCCTGTCACCTACATGGTAAACTGGTGGAGGTCTGCGCTTCCGATCAGCCGACCGCTTCTGAATCAAGGAAGCGGACTCAAGATTCAACCTGGTTCTTTCCCAAATAACACGGAGCTTGCCTAAGTGTTCCTCCAGGGCAGGAATGTTCTGGGGTGAGAACGCGGATGGAAAAATGGTGGGGTGCATGCCAGTGACTGTTTCAAATGGAGAATACTTGGTAGATTGTGATGTGGCGTTGTTATATGCAAACTCCGCCCATGGTAATAGAGTAACCCAATCATCTTGTGCTTTGGAAATAAAACATCTTAAATAAGTTTCAAGTGTCTGATTGGTTCTTTCGGCCAATCCGTTCGTCTGCGGGTGGTACGCGGAGGAAAAGGACAGTTTGACACCCAACTGGTGACAGAACCCTCTCCAAAACCTAGAGATGAACTGAGAACCGCGGTCAGAGACCAGGACTTTCGGGATACCATGAAGTCTGAATATTTCCTTGGTGAAAATCTGTGCTAGTTCACTTGAGGAGGGAAGTTTCTTTAAAGGAATAAAATGTGCCATTTTAGAAAAGCGATCCACAACCACAAAAATCACAGTATGGCCAAGAGAAGGGGTTAAATCTACCAGGAAGTCCATAGCTACATGAGACCAAGGACGCTCAGGGATAGGTAGAGGCTGGAGAAGACCAGTAGGGCTAAGGCGGGAGGATTTAGAATGGGTACATACTAAACAGGTGGTCACGTAGTCTTTCACATCTTTGAGAAGAGTAGGCCACCAAAGGTCTCTTTTGATCAGGTCTAGAGCCTTTTTTACCCCGAAATGTCCAGCGAATTTAGACTCATGAAAGAGGCGTAATACAGTAGGTACCTCTACGGATGGAACAAATAGTTTGTTTGGAGGGGTAGATGGAGGTGCTAGAGACTGCTTGGATAATAAGAGATTCCAGAAAGGAGATTCGACCTGTGTACTCAGGGAGGCTAGGATCTTCCCTTCGGGAACAATGGGGACTGGTACTGATACTTGAGTGGATAGGGTTTCGTGTTGTCTGGAGAGTGCATCAGCTTTAACATTTTTAGACCCGGGTCTGTAAGAGATGATGAAATCAAATCGGGTAAGAAAGAGAGCCCATCGGGCTTGTCTGGGATTCAGCCGTTTGGCTTCGGACAGGTATATCAAATTTTTATGGTCCGTGATAATGGAAAACGGACAGGTGGACCCCTCCAAGAGGTGGCGCCATTCCTTTAAGGCCAATATAATGGCTAACAATTCCCTGTCCCCAATGTCGTAACGGGCCTCGGTGGAGGACAATTTTCTGGAAAAAAAACACAGGGTTGCATAGGCTTGCCGTCAGCTGGACGTTGGGACAATACAGCTCCTACCCCAGTTTCTGACACGTCAACTTCTACAATGAAGGGTCTATTAGGATCAGGGTGGTGGAGGATGGGAGCAGTGGAAAAGGCCGTTTTTAACCTTTCGAAAGCCTCCAGGGCAACGGAGGGCCAATTCTGAGTGTCACTTCCCTTTTTCGTCAATGTTGTAATGGGTGCAATAATGGACGAGAAACCCTTAATAAATCTTCTATAGTAATTAGAGAAGCCAATAAATCTTTGAATGGCCTTGAGGCCCTTGGGAAGAGGCCAATGAACGATGGCCTCCAGTTTTTTGGGATCCATCATGAAGCCAGAGGAAGAGATAACATACCCCAAGAATTGTACTTGTTGGACGTCAAATAAGCATTTTTCAAGTTTACAGTAGAGACCATTGGCCAATAGCTTAGATAAGACAAGTCGTACATGTATATGGTGGGTCTTCAAATCAGGAGAATGTATCAATACGTCATCGAGGTAGACCATGACAAAACAGGAAGTATATTCTCGTAATACATCATTGATAAACGCCTGAAACACTGCTGGGGCGTTGCATAAACCAAAGGGCATAACTAGGTATTCGTAATGCCCTAGCCTAGTGTTAGAACGTGGTTTTCCACTCATCCCCTTGTTTGATTCAAATCAAATTGTACGCTCCTCTGAGATCCAATTTGGAAATTATTTTGGAGTGTTTCAGGCGGTCAAACAGCTCGGGGATGAGTGGAATGGGGTAGGCATTTTTAACGGTGATCTTGTTCAACCCTCGATAATCAATGCAGGGTCTGAGATCACCCTCCTTTTTCTGGACAAAGAAAAATCCTGCCCCAGCGGGAGAGGAGGAAGGACGAATAAACCCTTTATTCAGAGAATCAGTGATATATTCCTCCAAAACTTTATGCTCTTTAACGGACAAAGGATAGACAGCCCCCTTAGGAGGCGTAGTACCAGGAAGAAGGTCGATAGCGCAATCGTAGGAACGATGTGGGGGTAGCCTATCGGCCTCCTTTTTGTCGAATACAGGTGCCAAGTCAGAGTATGGGATAGGAATGGTAGTCGTCAGAGGTGGGGCTGTAGGTATATTCAAGACATTGACGGATAGGGGGATCTCAATACAGGAAGCCATACAATCATTATCCCACCTCGCGATCTGACGAGCTCGCCAGTCAATAACAGGGTTATGACGGGTTAACCAAGGGTAACCCAGTACGATAGGATAGGAAGGGGAAGTAATGGCATGGAAGAACATACTTTCTTTATGACAAAGTCCTATCCCAACAGAAATGTTCTGAGTTTCGAACAAAACAAAAGGGGTTTCGAGGGGTCTGCCATCAATGGCTTGTACGAGTAATGGTGTTTTCTTTTCAACAAGGGGTATGGCATGTTTACGAGCAAAACCTATGTCGATAAAGTTATCTGCGGCACCAGAGTCGACTAAAGCATAGAGCTGTACCGGGTTACGGGAACTCTCCCAGGATAGAGTAACCAGAACCTGGAGTCTATTTTCCAGTTTGGGGGACGAAGGAAAAGTGCCCAAGAGCTGTCCCCTAAAGGCACTTAGGCATGAGAGTTTCCCGGCGGACCTTGGGGACGTTTGGGGCAGCCCTTAATTAAGTGGCCCCCTAATCCACAATACAAGCATAAACCCTCACGTCGTCGGCGTTGTCTTTCACTGTCGGGGAGTTTGGTGCTATCCAATTGCATAGGTTCGGGGGGAGGATGAGACTCAGGGAGTAAAGGTACAGGAAACCGGGGAAGCGGCCTAACAAGTGGTTTCTTAGACCTCTCTTTGGTGTTTCTACGATGGCGAAGGCCTTCATCTATGAAGGACAAGTAAGTTATCAAATCCTCTAGCTCCTCTGGGAGATCTCTGGCTGCTACCTCGTCCTGCAACTCGTCGTTTAATCCCTCAGAAAAAACGGCTACCAAAGCCTCATTATTCCAATTTAATTCTGACGCCAAGGATCTGAATTCTAGTGCATAATCACCCAGTGATTTCGAACCCTGGCGCAAGCGCAATAAAGATTTGGCAGCATTGGTCTTACGCCCCGGAGGGTCAAACACTCTACGAAAGGCTGACATGAATTCACGGTAATTATATACAATGGGTTTATCAGTTTCCCAAAGAGGGTTAGCCCAACGTAACGCTTTGTCGGTAAGATGATTGATGACAAAAGCGATCTTAGCACGATCAGTGGGATAAGACCATGGGGTTAATTCAAAGTGGATGGAAATCTGATTCAAAAAACCTCTACAGGCGTTAGGATCATCTCCGTAACGTACCGGAGGTAGCAAATTAGGAGACGAGGTAGGCACAGAGAAAGGTTCAGAAGGAGGCGGATTTACTGGAGGTAAAACCTCTACCTGTGTAGGGGCAGTACGGTTAAGCAGAGTTTGGAGGGCCTGAGCGAACTGATCAAGACGGTGATCTTGATCCTCCAAACGGCTTTCAAGACCGGATAGTTGCTGAGCGGTCCCTGCAAGGTCCATGGCCCTTTCGTGATGTCAGACGGACACACGTACCCGTAGGTAGCTACGGTCATCCCTAAGACAAAACAGGAGGCTGGAACCCTTAATGCGATACCAGTCCTTATAGTCGGCTGGGTTACGCAGAAGCTAGAAGTGAACCTATAAGGCAGGGACGTAGGCAGGGAGGATAGAAACCAGTCCTTAGGATGGCTGGTATAGAAACAGGACAGTACGGAGTACCAGAGAGTGTACATAAAGCTAGTACACGTAAGTCAAATAATAATAAGCTAGGTAGCTACACAGGTAACCAGAAAAACCCCAAACTCTAATCACAGCACCAGTCCTTGAGGTGGCTGGGTTAAGTGATAACGAGTAGTAAATCAGTTCAGTACAAAGGGAAAAACCAAATGCAACGTCAAACACATAAGCCGGATCAGAGGGATACGGAGATACTCAGAGTCGGTCGCCAAAAGCCAGGTCATGCACAGAAAGTCAAATAGGAATCTCAGAAAACAGCACCAAAGGGTATAGCAAGCTAAAACCACGAAAGGGCACTGCGGAATGGAAGAAGCAGGTTTAAATCTGGCGCCCTGTCAGCCGATTGGTCCATGGAGGTCACATGGGGTGTGGTGACGTCAAGCCGCCGGGGAAGCTAATTATGGAACTGCCGGCGGCGCGTGTGCATACAGCGCAGAAACCGGAGATGGAGGAGATGCCAACCCCGGAGCCGCGAGGAGGGGCGCCGGGTCGGTAAGTACCGCCGAGGCATGACAGCCGCCCCATGTCTGGTCTGGGATCTGAGCTGGGCCATATCCATGAGAGCTTGGGGGGCAGTATATCCACGAGCTGGGGCAATATCCACGAGCTGGGGCAATATATTCATGAGCTGGGGCAATATCCATGAGCTGGGGCAATATATCCATGAGCTGGGGCAATATCAATGAGCTGGGGCAATATCCATGATCTGGGGCAATATATCCATGAGCTGGGGCAGTATATCCACGTGCTGGGGCAGTATATCCACGAGCTGGGGCATATATCCATGAGCTGGGGCAGTATATCCACGTGCTGGGGCAGTATATCCATGAGCTGGGGCATATATCCATGAGCTGGGGCAGTATATCCACAATAGACTGCCCTCTGGGCAGACTTTCCACCTTGTTTATAATAAGCCAGTACTTTGTATTTTTATAATTTTCTGGTTCATTGAATGCCAACCGCTGAGATCTTTCAATATACTGTACATTATCCCTAACAGGGACCTATGTATCTATTACCAATTTTTTAATTAATTTATCCCTTGCATGTGTCTTTATAATATACCACTGTGCAATATCCCCAAAGAGGGATTTTTCGCCCCCCCGACTGTATATTTGTAACTATATTGAGCCATCAAGACCATTCCGGACCTCTAATCGTACCATGAACGCATGCAGCGGTAACTAATATGAAGTGGAACACATTCTAAGCGGTGGAACGCAAATCAAAGATGGCCGCGGCGCCGAACGATGACGACATCAGCAACACGTGACCGCGGCACCGCACACACCCGGAAGTCAATCGCGAATGGTTTCTAAACACCACCCACGCTCCCCAGTTAAAAAGGGGACCCCAGGAAGGCTTCAGATCCCCCCACTTTTTACACATACCGACTGAGGAAGGTGCTTGTTGCACCGAAACGCGTCTCGGCCCCCCCTCTATTTTTACTTTTAGCTTGAACTTGCACTTTGTAATATTTGCACAAATAAATAAACATATTTTTTCCAACCCTCATATGAGAGTAATTGAGCTCATTTAATACTCTTACCAGCTTTTTATCTTGGTAACACTATCATAAGCACCACAGATACCCTATCAACGACCTGGACGCAGAGTAAGCAGAGCAAGCAGCCAAAGAGGTTTAGGAGCTCACCGCTAAGGAGCACCATATGCATAACAGTTGAGCCTGGATTAATAAGGCTCCTGAATTGGTGAGTGTGACTCTTATCTATTTTAACATACGATTTTAAGGCTGATGTCATGCTATGAGAGCGCTGTCTCTTCTTTGCTCTTATGTCCCCCCATCTGAGGTCGAATAAGAAGACTGTGTAAAGAAGGGCAGTGACCACCCTAATTTTAGGCACAAGGCGCTCCACTCCAGAGCCTGGATTCAAAAGGCTCTGGATCTTGTAAGTGTTAGGCTTGTGCACCGATTTTTTTTTCGGTTCGATTCGGTTCGATTTGTTCGGATGTTTAAACTTTTCGATTCGGCTCGTTTCGACCGATTTCTGTTTCGATTCGGTTCGGCTCGACTCGTTTTTCGTGTACATTTTTTTTTCGGAATATCGACCATTTTTCGTATTTTCGTGTCACTTTGCTCGTTTTTTGTATCGACTTTTCGTGATTTCGGAAATTTTCGTTTTTTCGGAACGTCTGTTCTCCTCGTTTCAAAGCTGTCTAACTCTATTCATTTTGATGTAAACTACTATGGTTTACTTTTTTATACTTTATATATTTTTTTATAATGAAATTTTGGTTTGTTTTTCGGATCCGATAATTCATTCTGTCGATACGATAATTCTGGCGATTCTATCGTGTTTTTTTTTAATTAAATAAAGATCCTTTTTTTCTTATGAATATACATTTCACAACTTTATTTAATCACATTAAAAAAATGGTATGAAAGCCACGGAACAAAAAAAAATTAACAAAACGATTTAAAAAACGCTAAACTGACCCGAATGGTCTGACTTTCAAAATAAAAACCAGAACAAAATTTTTTTAAAACGGAAAAATAGTTGATCAAAATGATCTGAAATGAAAAAAAATAAAAAATAAAATGATTTAAAACAGACAAAAAAATAAATTAACCCTTTCGCTGCTGAGGCATTTCACGGCTTCCCTTCACGCCTGTGTGCGGCACTGCGGTCTGCTGCTGAGCTAATTTTTAACAGTTTCGCTCCTCTTGTTTAAACGCGTTTTGAAGCCTTCTTTTATAATATGACCCAGACATGTTATATATCGTTCTTTCCGGCAGACTCGGCAGATGATTCATAATATATCATTATCATATGTATGCGTCATGTCCTGTCTGTATATTATAACAAAAAATGCAATAAAATTAGAATTTTCAATGTTTGTTTTACAAGGTATAAAGTGTTTTTTTCACATTTTAACATGCGAGTGTTTGCAGTTATATTTTATGAGTTGCGTTTGTTAAAACAAATTGAAAAGGGGACTTGTTATATTTTTTTGGGTGAAAATTACACTATTTTTAACAAACGCACCCGATACAAAAATCCTTAGTGCAGCATCATTGTTCACATTATAATTGAAATGGGAACAATATTGCTGCATTAACAAAACAAAACAAAAAACCTATTTATTTTTTCTATATTTAAATCTTTTATAATTTTTAACATTGTCATGTTTGGTACTGTTGGAAAGGTCATGCTCTGGTCGATCCAAAGATACCAAACATTAACCAACCGATAGCTGCCGCGGATCGGGAGATAGGGGGTTCCAATGAACCCCTATCTCCACCATTGGTCGCAGTTAGGGGTTAACTCCAGAACTGACGTCATTGTGATGAGGTCTTGGGACTGTCGGCAGCTGCCGTTCCCCCACGCTGTTCTCTTCCTGCAAAGACGTGACCATGTTGGCGGGCAGCGACTTAGCGGGCAGTGGTGGGAGAGAGAGAGCTCATAGCTGGGAGCCGAGGAGGTGTTGCGTGAAGCTGCAAACAGGGACAAATAAACTAGACCTGAGCCGCACTAAGGATCTTTGGGTTGTGTCGGAGAAGACTTCACGCAGTGCTGCCATCAATATTTTTTGATAAATTCTTGGTTATACAATGAATGTGACTGTGGACAAAAATCTGTGTTGTTGTGACATCGCCTAAGCTTAACAAAACCAGGCCACGTCGGTAATCAAATCTCAAGGCAGTACAACAAGGTTGTGTTAGTGTGTGACATTTTTTGGCCAGGCAGGAAGTGTAGAATGTGCACAGTCACATTCATGGCCACAAATATGTTGACAAATTTATGACAAAGGGTCCATAGAAATGTCAATAAATTTATGTACATATATTTTTAACAGTGTGGAAACCAAGCAATACATATTAACTTATTAAGTAAGGAAAAGCAATGCACACAAACAGGAAAATATAGAAAAAATAGAAAATTTATTTACAACATGGGGAAGGGAAAAGAACATGCCAAGGATGGCAAACTGCCCAACAGGGGCACAAACAACACAAACAAACATAGTGTAGTGGAAATAGACTGGAAGATGACCGCCATTGTAAGCCAGGCGAACATCTTGTTCAGAATATTGGTTCACTTGAGATAATTACTGGCATTTGAGGAGATGTTGGAGCTGGTCTGCAGCTTTGATTACAAAGATTATGACTGCCGTAAGGGCCCTTACGGCAGGAAGAATAACACCCGCAAGGATCGTATCCTTGACAAGCTACGCACCACCATCCTGGAGCTGTTCGGGAAGGACCGGACGAAGGACCACCTCCAAAAACGCTGGTCCGACCTCAAAGCACGCGAGCAGGAGCAGCTGAGGCACATCCGTCGCGTCATAGCCAAACGTAAGTGTCATGTTATATTGTAAAGCACTGCGCAAACTGTTGGCGCTATATAAATCCTGTATAATAATAATAATGTGCTTGCATGTGCTAATGTGCACAGAAATATGTTGATTGATCTAGTCCTTTTTTCATGCAATGTGATTGTGTATTAGGCAGTTTTTAGCTGAAATTAGAAGCAGGCATACATAGAAACTAAGGAATGTGCTGAGATTGGAAGAAAAACAATCAAAGTGCTGAGAAAGGTCTCTGCTGTTTTCGACACAGAGAAAGGATACATCAAGGTCGTTGGGGCCCACAGAAATACAAAGGAGTATAGAGATCAGACCAGGTGCCTTTTGTAACAAATAAGTGAAGACGCTAGGGAACGGGGCGCAGCCCGGAACAGTGGGAGCAACTAATTATGTTTCACTGAAACTAACATAAAGTTTGCCAATTTACAGCCGAATTAATGAAATGTCTTTTGTATTAGCCAAAGGGAGGTACTAATCCACGTGGGGTGGGATAGCGTAACCGGGAGGTGGGCTAATTGGGATGTACCTAATCATGTATTTTAAGGTATAAAATCTCATGTCACTGTGAAAATCGCTGCTCATTCTTTGCGATTGAATCCTGTTTGAGCATCTGTTGTGATATCCCAATAAAGTTTGCCTTTCCTGAAGAGACTCGTGTTCAGACAATCCTTGCTCGTGTCCGGTCCGGCCTCGTCTTGAGTGAACCTGCAGATTCCGGTTACTTTTCGGGAGGAGGCTGGTCTCACTGCCGCTCCAGGATGTCAGCGGCATTTCTTATATGCTCCCGCAATTCCTGGAGCAGTTCGTGGATGGAATCAATAGTTGTAACAGCCAGGCGTAGCTCGCCGATCGCCATCCGGTTAATTTGCCTAATGCTGGAGGACGTGTCCGGTCTGGCTTCTCCTTCTATCAGGGTTATCCAAAGAGATTCGAAAAGTCACCGCACGTTCGGTGACTTTTCGTTGTCTTCAATTCGGTTCCTTTTGCCGATTGCATTTCGGTGACCCTGCGGTGTATTCAGCAAACACCACAGGGTCCCCGAATTGCAGGGAAAAGCTGCCGAAAACTTGACGAAAACTAACCGAATGCACGCTGAAAACAAGCAAAAACATCTGGATTAACCTTCGAAGAAGCCGAACAGGAGCCGAACAGGAGCCGAATCACACAGAGCCGAAGCAGCTGTGACGTAGAGGAGGCAGTGAATAAATTAGAAAAAACATTTGTATGAATCTGGGAAAAAGAAACGCTGTTTGCAAAGAAACTACTGAGCGAAAATGTCTGAAATTTTCACAGGAGGTCCAGGGAATGATAATAAAGAGAGCTGTTACAAAAAAAATAAGCAAACTGAAAAAAAAAAAAAAAAAAATCGGACTTTTAATTTTTTTTAAAAAAATTCAGAAAAAATGCTTAAAGTATCCTAAAAAATCTATAAATAAAGAGACTTTTTGCTGCAGAATTTTATAATGAACGGTTTATTAGATATTGAATTAAAACGGGAATATTTTTAACATTGAAGTCTATGGGATTCTCCTGAATAAATTTGCCGAATGAAACCACCGAATGGCAGGGCATTAGGGGAACCTTTCACTGCTGGTTTGTGTTCCTGAATAGCCGAAGCAGTGCTTTTTCATGGGGATTTCACTGCCCTCGAACAGGAACCGAACAGGCACCGTATGTGCAGGCAATTCGCCAGGATTTGGCAAATTGCCTGCTCTCTGGATAGCCGAATGGTCAGGAAAGGTAACCGAACACTGATTTTCAGCGTTCGGTTACCTTTCTCAAGCAATTCGAATCTCTTTGGATAACCCTGTATATATCCAATAAGTGAAAGAAGGAAAATACAGTAAGTAAAGCAGGTTTCTATTTTTGACTGAAAGTTGTTAGATTTTAATTTCCTGTAAATATAATAAATATTTAGTCTTAAAAAGCCGGTTCTTATAAATGGGCTGTGAAATTCCCCCTCTCCATTTTTGTTAGTGTCAATACTGTATAGACCGTTCTTCCGTCTATAGGATATGAGCTGTGGCCGATTTCCTGTTATGTTCAGTGCAGGAAAATGTGCGCAGAAGCGGGAAGATGGGAAAAGGGTCTCGTGAACCATATATGGTAGTACTTTAACTGAGTGGCTAAACTTTGATGTTGTAATGTATCTGTACACTGATTGGCTATAAATTCTGTGTATTTTAATAAATAGATCTGGCTTAACGAGGAAAGCTAGACTTCTGAGAAAGACCAATACAGTTTTGTGATTGATTCTTTTTGGGGGTCTCCGCCATGGCGTAGCGCAGCTCTTATTTTGGTTTTGATATATAAGAAGAAACTTGGAAAAGGTTTATGGTAATTATAATGAATAATAGAATTTTTCAAAAGTCTTGAAAAAATATACCAGTAGTATATACCAGTGCTGGCGGCCTCCTGAGGCTCCGACTCCTCCTCCTCCTCCTCCTCCTCCATCACCACCGTCAGCATCTCATCCGGTGCTATATCTAAGAAATTAAAGAAATAAAAAATACAGTAAACAACAAAACTGATTTATTTTTGAACAAAAGTCGATGCAAAATACAACAGTAAAAAAAAAACCTGGACTCGCGGCCTCCTGCTGCGGCTCCGGCTCCCTCTCTCCATCGCCCTCCTCCTGCTCCTCCTCCTGCTCCTCTTGTGCTATACATAAAAAAATTAAATTAAAACACAGTAAACAAAAAATGTTTCTGTTTTTGACCAAAAGTCGTTGCAAAATAAAACAGTATATACCAGCGCTGGTGGTCGCCCGTGGCTCCTCCTCCTCCTCCACTGGGGCACTGGTGTTTAATACAAACAATTAATTTGGTTCAAATTTGACAACTAACATTTTATAATTGAGTTTAATTAAAGTTTAAAGTTTTAATCTGCTTATAGGTCCTATTCCTCGCAAGGGGATTTGATATAGATTTCATAGTAGATTTACTACCTTCTGAAGGGCATACAGTGATTTTGACCATTGTTGATCGCTTTACTAAAATGGTTCATCTGGTTCCTCTCAAGAAATTGCCAACATCTAAAGGTCTAGCCAACCAAAGAGGTATTCAGATTGCATGGTTTGCCTCATGAAATTGTCTCTGATCGAGGTCCCCAGTTCATTTCTAGATTTTGGCGAAATTTCTGTCCACAGTTGGGCATTAAAGTATCATTTTCTTCTGCTTATCACCCACAGTCTAATGGACCTGCCGAACGTGCTAATCAGTCTAGTGAGAACTACTTTCGCAGCTTCTCTTCTCAATGGCAGGATGTCAGGTATATTAGAGAGACAAAGGATTTAAAATGGATGCTTGTAGCCATTTTGTTTTAAAGACAGTTTTTCTTTCAAAATTTCTCTACGTTTAGAAATGAACGAGAATTTTTTTACAGAGTTCATTCCTGGGTGAAGTCTTTCCAGACATGAAGGAACCTAGAATGAATGTTGTGTGAGATAATGTTAAGACGTGTCATAAGTAAATTTATTGGTCTGTCTTAAGTTTTTAAAACAAAAGAGATTTTGTCTTTTGGGTATAGGAAAAAGAGTTAAAAGTTCTCTAATATAGATTTATATTCACAAAATATATGTTTATAATCAAGGTATATTTTATTATAATTACAGTATGAAATATATACTCCAAAGTATTGTAGAAAGTATATAATTGGTAAATAATAAAATTACTAAAGAATTGAGTTAACTAGAAAAGAATTTAGTTGTTACGACTCTATTGTAATTTCAAAAGGGAGTAGAGCTATAAATAAAAGATGACAGATGGAGACACTGGGTCTGGGAGAAGAGAAGGTCTTTTGTAAGTCAGTCTGACCTTTTGACCCAAGATAAGATATTAAAAAGAAATGGTGGAATTAATTGGAATTAATAAAAGAAGTGCAATACTGCCCTCTAGAGGATAGTAAAAATTATTAATTAACCATGACGTCAAATTGGCTATAATAAGCGGCAAAGGTTTTTGTGAGGCAGTCGGGAGATTCCAGCAGTCAGGCTCACATCGCCATGCACTCAGACGTTCATTATACATGACACTCTGAGAAGTCGGAGATTCCAGCAGACAGACTCACATCACGATGCAGGCAGATCCCAAGACATGAGGCAATCAATATTCTCACCAAATCTCTAACTCACATGCATTGATTATCTGATATTGAGAAATTTTCACACATTCCGAAAATTATTACATCAGGAATTCCAAGGCAGACTTATCAACATCCAAATTGGACAGGTAATGTATGAAATAAGGAATTAATGTAAAAATATATTTGTAAAGATTTTTGCAACGTAGACTGAGACTTCTCGAATACGGGTAAAATCCAAATTCTAAGTAATTCTATTCTGCAGATAGAAATATGAAGAAGTGGATATAAGGATTTATTCCTAACAGAAATGTTGCAAAATTGATACCAATATATATATTGAATTTGGAAATTACTGTGATTAAAATTAATAAGCAAGGAATTATATAACTACAAAATAAAAAGCAAAAGATTAGAAATTTAATTCTCGAGATTAGGGGAGGATTCACTAAATAAGTTTTTATTACTTATTATTAAATTAGCTCATCTTTTGTTGATCCATGTAGCAGAGAGATATATATATCTATAAGAGCTGGCTGATTAAACATTGTTTGCTGGGAAATGCATGTTGTATTAAGCAGAAATGTTTATTAACCATTTGTGTATTAGTTACTAACTGATAAGGTAAATGATATTAATCATATATGCAGTTACTAACCGGAGATACATATATTGTGAAGCTAGTTTTTATATGCTGACGGATTGTGGTTTATAAATTGTTGTTTATGATATGAGATTTGAAACATTTTTGTATACGTAATAAATATTTATCCTATTGATTATTGTATTTTTTAAAGCAAAACACAGACAATCAAAAGAATTCAGGATAATTTCTAAGAGATATAAACGATTAGTATCTGTGTCTCGTGTAAGTTTCTTATGAAATAATAATCCCTGATATATTGGAGGCTTGGCTGATAAATCCAATATATAAACGTGTTGTATTCACGTGCAGAGATTATATCCGACAAGGATGATTGGGTATCTTTACTTCCTTGGGCTGAATTTGCTCTGAATAGTAATGTGAATGCCTCGTCTGGTCACTCCCCATTTTATGTTGCCCATGGTTTCCAGCCTACCTTTTTGCCATCCCCTAGTTCTGACACTGGTTTTACTGACTTGGACTCCTATGTTCAGTCTCTTCATAAAGTGTGGACTTTGGTACATTCCAACCTCTGTCACGCTGCAGTACAACAGAAGACCTATGCAGATAGTCATAGGTGGATGGGTGCTTCCTATGTTCCAGGCCAGAGGGTCTGGTTGTCTACCCGTAGCATTAAGTTACGTGTGCCATCGATGAAATTTGCTCTGCAGTATATTGGTCCATTCAAGGTCCTAAGACGTATCAACAAAGTCAGTTATGCGCTGGGCCTACCTCGTACCCTCCGTATGCCGAATATCTTTCACACCTCCTTGTTGAAGCCCCTTATGTGAAATCGGTTCACCACTGTCATTCCTCGACCTCGTCCTGTACTGGTCCAGGGACAAGAAGAATTTGAGGTCCAGTCCATTGTTGATTCCCGTCATTCCCGTGGTGGTCTTCAATATTTGGTGCACTGGAGAGGGTATGGCCCGGAGGAACGCTCATGGGTTCCGATTTCTGATCTCCATGCCCCCCGTCTGGTCCGTGCCTTTCACCGCTCTCATCCCACTGCCCCGGGCTCTCGGCGCCCGGAGGGTGCTCGTGGAGGGGGGTACTGTCATGCCTGCTGGTGCTCCTGCAGTGCGGCCTTGCCAACAGAGAAGGTGCCAGTCTCTGAATCAGGCCACTTTGAATGCCACACCTGGTAAGGGATCTAGGCCTTTAAATATCAGTCACTGACTGTACTCTGGGCCCTGACGTGGTTTATTCTAGCCCTCAGCGCGTGTCTATAGCTTCTGCATATTGGTTTTCTGGTTTGACTTCTGGCTTGTATATTGACTGTGTTTTCTGTGTTTATCCCTTGGCATATGTTTATCTTGTGTACCAACCTCTGGCTTGTATTACTACGATATCTCTCCTGTCCCTGAACTGTACTTCTATGTATTTTAGATTAGTACCTGGCCATTCTAAGGACCAGCTTCTCAGTTTAGGATTTTTTCTTGTCTTTCTGGGTCTTGTCTGTGTGCTGGGTGACTCTATATCCTTACACATGGTGGACGTTTTCCAAAAGGTTGTTGCATTAGCAAATTCTAACATGTGTGGTACCATGAAAGGAAGACAGGGCAATTCAAGTCTTTTAATGAAAAACTGTTTCTGCTAAGGAAATCAAAGAATAGCAGGTTTTTTGAAATTCCATTGAAATGAATAGGGAAACACATGGCGCAAGCTTTCCAAAAGTCGTTGCGTTAGCAAATTCCATTCCAACTCTTACTTGTGCGTTACCATGAAAGGAACCCAGGGCAATTCAAGTATTTCTATGAAAAGCTGTTTTCTGCTCAGGTAATCAAAGAATAACAGTTTCTTGAAAATCTCATTGAAATTAATAAGGAAACACATGGTGGAATTTTTCCAAAACGCTGTTGCATTAGCTTCTAACTCTAACATGTGTGGTACCATGAAAGGAACAAATGGCAATTCAAGTCTTTTCATGAAAAACTGTTTTGTGCTCAGGAAATCAAAGAAAAGCAGTTTCTTGAAAATCCCATTGAAATGAATAGTGCACATGGTGCAAGATTTATTTTAGCAGCTTCTTTTCTACCTCTAATTTGTGTTGTACCATTAAAGGAACACATGGCAATTCAAATCTTTTCATGCAAAAAAAATTCTGCTCGAGAAATCAAACAATAGCAGTTTCTTGAAAATCTCATTGAAATGAATAAAGAAACACATGGTGTAAATTTTCCAAAACACTGCTGCATTAGTAAATTCCTTTCTAACTCTAAAGTGTGTGGTACCACGAAAGGAACAAATGACAATTCAAGTCTTTTCATGAAAAACAGTTTTCTGCTCAGGAAATCAATGATTTTCTTGGAAAACTCATTGAACAAATGGGAATTCAAATTGAACAAATGGCAATTCAAGTCGTTTCATGAAAACTGTTTTCTGCTGTTGGAGTTATCTCTGCACGTGTTTCCAATATGTTGAGATTTATATTCAATAAGAAACTTAAACGAGATATAAGTATCAATCGTTTATATTTCCTAAAAATTCTCCTAAATTTTTTTAATTTTCTGTGTTTTGCTTTGTAGAATACACTAATCGGATAAAAACATATATATATTTATTACGTATACAAAAAAGTTTCAAATCTCATATCATGAACAAAGATTTATAAACAACATATGCATCCATCAGCACATAGACACTAGCTTCCCAATATATGTATCTCCTGTTAGTAACTGCATATATGATTAATATCATTTACTTTATCAGTTAGTAACTCTACACATATGGTTAATAAACATTTCTGCTTAGCGAAAACAATTAACATGTATTTCCCAGCAAACCAATGTTTAACAAGCTAGATCTTGTAGAGATATATGTATCTCTCTATATTTATTTATTTATTTATTTATTTATAATGGATTTTACCAGGAAGAATACATTGAGATTTCTCTCGTTTTCAAGTATGTCCTGGGTTCTATACTACATGGATCAACAAAAGATGAGCTATCACTTATTCTGTTTTTAGAATAATAAGTAATACAAACTTATTTAGTGAATCCTCCTCTAATATCGAGAATTAAGCTTCTAATCTTCTGCTTTTTATATCGTAGCTATATAATTCCTTGCTTATTAATTTCAATCACAGTAACTTCCAAATTCAATATATATATATATATATATATATATATCTTTGTATTTCATTGCAACAATTTATTTAGGATAAAATCCTTATATCCGATTCTTCTTCATATCTCTATCTGCAGATTTAGAAATATTTTGAAGACTCTGGATCTATCTGTTGCAAGAAATACTCCAGATATATATAATTACATTAATTTTAATTTGCTTTCATACATTACCTCTACAATCTGGATTCAATGGGTTACAGCCTTTGAAAATTCTTTATGGAATATATTTTTTTTGGAATTAGTGAAAATTATCAATGTCAGATATTCAATGCATGTGAGTTAGAGGTGTGGACCTAATTAAGTGATATGTAATATCTTGAATGCATTAGGTGTTGGAATGATCTGCAATCTGAATCAATGCATGATCGTGTCCTGGGATGATATGATTGACTTGCAATAAACAGTACAGCTCCAATTATAGTCAAATTGACATCAGTGATATTGTACCCCTTTCATTTAAATATTACCTTCTCTATATTAATATAATATTTACTATGCCTCAAGAGGGCAGTGTTGGTCTTCATATTAATTCCACAATTTAATTTTAATATATTTTATCTCAGGTCAAAGATCAACCTGTTTTAACAAAGACCCGATATTCAATCCTAGACTTTGGGTCTCTCCTGTCAAAATTAAATTAATTTCTCTACTCCTCTCAAAATTTTAACTGAATAAGTTCCTTTCTAGTTAAAATCAACAGAAGTTCTATTCTTCAGTAATTATACCGTTTACCAGTTATACTCTACAAATATTTGTAGCGTCTATTTCCTAGTGTAAATATAATAAAATATATATTGATTCTAAGAATTTATTTCGAGAAAAATTGTTATACGCTTGCAAAAAGATTTTAAATTTGTTCCTATATCCAAAAAGAAAATATATATTTTTTCAAGGACTTGTTAAAACAAACCAATAAATTTAAATATGACATGTCTGGCACTTAGCTCAGCATTATATCACATTAAAATTTTTATCGTCTATAACATCATGTCTGAAATTTATAGAAAAAAACATAACTTTTAAAGTTCACCTAGCCATGAACTATTTAAAAAAAACATCTCTGTCTATTTTTAAAAGTAGGGAAAATTGAAAAAGAAAGACTTTATATTAAAACAAGATGGCTACAGGCATCCATTTTAATTTTTCCATTATAATATACCCGACACTGCTCAGGAAATCAAAGATTAGCAGTTTCTTGAAAAACTCTTTGAAATGAATAGGGAAACACATTTTGGAAGCTTTCCAACACGCTGTTGCTTTAGCAAACTCCTTTCTAACTCTAACGTGTGTGGTACCAACAATGGAACAAATGGCAATTCAAGTCTTTTCATGAAAAACTGTTTTCTGCTCAGGAAATCAAAGATTAGCAGTTTCGTGAAAATCTCATTGAAATGAATAAGGAAACACATTTTGGAAGTTTTCCAAAATGCTGTTGCATTAGCAAATTCCTTTCTAACCCTAATGTGTGTGGTACCATGAAAGAAACAAATGGCAGTTCAAATCTTTTCATGAAAAACTGTTTTCTGCTCAGGAAATCAAAGATTAGCAGTTTCGTGAAAATCTCATTGAAATGAAAATGAAACACATTTTGGAAGTTTTCCAAAACGCCGTTGTATTAGAAAACTCCTTTCTAGCTAAAAGGTGTGTGGTACCATGAGAGGAACAAATGGCAATTCAAGTCTTTTCATGAAAAACAGTTTTCTGCTCAGTAAATCAAAGATTAGCTGTTTCTTGAAAAACTTATTGAAATGAATAAGGAAACACATTTTGGAAGTTTTCCAAAACGCTGTTACATTAGAAAATTCCTTTCTAACTCTGACGTGTGTGGTACCATGAGTGGAACAAATGGCAATTCAAGTCTTTTCATGAAAAACTGTTTTCTGCTCAGGAAATCAAAGATTAGCAGTTTCGTGAAAATCTCATTGAAATGAAAATGAAACACATTTTGGAAGTTTTCCACAACGCTGTTGCATTAGAAAACTCCTTTCTAACTAAAACGTATGTGGTACCATGAGAGGAACAAATGGTGTTGTGGAAATTTTATTATGTGGACGTTATATTCTAGGATGTGCGTGTTTTATAAGTTGTCATCTGTCTCCCTGTGCTGGATTTGAATGTGGTTTTAAATCCAAACCAGCGGCAAAACCGTCAGTATGAAAACCTTCTTTTGGGTTTAGAGACATACCTGCTTTTAAGACATTTAAGCCTTGTCTCTACTCAGGTACCGTGTATTGACAATAACTGTATTGTCTCCGCAGATAAATTGTCAATAATCCATAGGAACGAGTAGACTGTTCTTCACTCAGATGCTGATCACTCTGAGCAGTATCTGAGTTGGGTACATACTGACAGTGATGGGGGATGGTCGGACAAACATGGCTGACGGGGACCATAGAGATGACTCAGGGATGAGTCATATACAGGGGGCCGGTCGGTCATTCTAGTCCACTCCCCTGTCCTTTTGATATGTAAATGTGATTACTGGGAAAACTGGTTTTCTGTTGTACAGCCAGTTGGCCACTGGGCGTTGTGCTATTGTGTATTAAATTAAGCTGACCAAGAATCACACGGACACTTGGGCAGATGAACTCCAGCTAGAAACAATGTGTGTGTGTGTGTGGCTTTTTCTGGGTGAGGATGCAGAGGACCACAGCAGAGTCTCTGGGTCTCCTTGTTGGCAGCGTTCAGGTAAGTAACTCAGGGATAGCAGAGAGCTGCTTGTAAGTGCAGCGGATCAAACTACATTAGGGAATTGATAGTAGATTAATTTATACAACAATGGCAATTCAAGTCTTTGCATGAAAAAATGTTTTCTACTCGGGAAATGAAAGATTAGCAGTTTCGGGAAAATCTCATTGAAATGAATAAGAAAACACATGGTGGACTTTTTCCAAAAGGCTGCTGCATTTGCAAATTCCTTTCTAACTCTAACGTGTGTGGTGCCATGAAAGGAAAAAATGGCAATTCAAGTCTTTTCATGAAAAACTGTTTTCTGCTCAATAAATCAAAGATTAGCTGTTTCTTGAAAAACTTATTGAAATGAATATGGAAACACAGTTTGGAAGTTATCCAAAATGCTGTTACATTAGCAAATTCCTTTCTAACTCTAACGTGTTTGGTACCATGAGAGGAACAAATGGAAATTCAAGTCTTTTCATGAAAAACTGTTTTCTACTCGGGAAATGAAAGATTAGCAGTTAAGTGAAAATCTCATTAAAATTAATAAGAAAACACATGATGGACTTTTTCCACAAGGCTGCTGCATTTGCAAATTCCTTTCTAACTCTAAAGTGTGTGGTGCCATGAGAAGAACAAATGGCAATTCAAGTCTTTTCACGAAAACTGTTTTTTCTTCAGGAAATCAAAGATTAGCTGTTTCTTGAAAATCTCATTAAAATGAATAGGGAGACACATTTTGGAAGTTTTCCAAAACGCTGTTGCATTAGCAAATTCCTTTCTAACTCTAACAAGTGTGGTACCATGAGAGGAACAAATGGAAATTCAAGTCTCTTCATGAAAAACTGTTTTCTGCTCGGGAAATCAAAGATTAGCAGTTTCGTGAAAATCTCATTGACATGAAAATAAAACTTATTTTGGAAGTTTTCCAAAGCGCTGTTGCATTAGCAAATTCATTTCTAACTCTAATGTGTGTGGTACCAATGAAAGCAACAAATAGCAATTCAAGTATTTCCATGAAAAACTGTTTTCTGCTCGGGAAATCAAAGATTAGCAGTTTCGTGAAAATCTCATTGAAATGAATAGGGAAATACATTTTGGAAGTTTTCCAGAACACTGTTGCATTGGCAAATTCCTTATTAACTCTAAAATGTGTGGCACCATGATAGGAACAAATGGCAATTCAAGTCTTTTCATGAAAAACTGTTTTCTGCAAAGGAAATCAAAGATTAGCTGTTTCTTGAAAAACTAACTGAAATGAATAAGGAAAAACATTTTGGAAGTTTTCCAAAACGCTGTTGCATTAGCAAATTCATTTCTAACTCTAACGTGTGTGGTACCATGAAAGGAACAAATGGCAATACAAGTCTTTTCATAAAAAACTGTTTTCTGCTCGTGAAATCAAAGATTAGCAGTTTCGTGAAAATCTCATTAAAATGATAAGGGAAATACATTTTGGAAGTTTTCCAAAACACTGTTGCATTAGCAAATTCCTTATTAACTCTAATGTGTGTAGTACCATGAAAGCAACAAATGGCTATTCAAGTCTTTTCATGAAAAACTGTTTTCTGCTCGTGAAATCAAAGATTAGCAGTTTTGTGAAAATCTCATTAAAATGAATACGGACACACATTTTGGAAGTTTTCCAAAACGCTGTTTCATTAGCAAATTCCTTTCTAACTCTGAAGTGTGTGTTACCATGAGAGGAACAAATGGCAATTCAAGTCTTTTCATGAAAAAATGTTTTCTGGTCGGGAAATCAAAGATTAGCAGTTCCGTGAAAATCTCATTGAAATGAAAAGGGTGTTTTCCAAAATGCTGTTGCATTAGCAAATTCCTTTCTAACTCTAAAGTGTGTGGTACCATTTGTTCAATGGCATTTCAAGTCTTTTCATGAAAAACTGTTTTCTGCTAAGGAAATCAAAGATTAGCAGTTTCGTGAAAATCTCATTGAAATGAATAGGGAAAAACATTCTGGAAGTTTAACAAAACGCTGTTGCATTAGCAAATTCATTTCTAACTCTAACGTGTGTGGTACCATGAAAGGAACAAATGGCAATTTTAAGTCATTTCATGAAAAACTGTTTTCTCCTCGGGAAATCAAAGATTAGCTGCTTCTTAAAAATCTCATAGAAATGAATAGGGAAACACATTTTGGAGGTTTTCCAAAACGCTGTTGCATTAGCAAATTCATTTCTAACTCTAACGTATGTGGTACCATGAGAGGAACAAGTGGCAATTCAAGTATTTTCATGAAAAAATGTTTTCTGCTCGGGAAATCAAAGATTAGCAGTTTCGTGAAAATCTCATTGAAATGAATAAGGAAACACATTTTGGAAGTTTTCCAAAACGCTGTTGCATTAGCAAATTCCTTTCTAACTTTAAAGTGTGTGGTACCATGAGAGGAACAAATGGCATTTCAAGTCTTTTCATAAAAAACTGTTTTCTGTTCAGGAAATCAATGATTAGCTGTTTCTTGAAAAACTTATTGAAATGAATAAGGAAACACATTTTGGAAGTTTTCCAAAACGCTGTTTCATTAGCAAATTCCTTTCTAACTCTGAAGTGTGTGTTACCATGAGAGGAACAAATGGCAATTCAAGTCTTTTCATGAAAAAATGTTTTCTGGTCAGGAAATCAAAGATTAGCAGTTCCGTGAAAATCTCATCGAAATGAAAAGGGTGTTTTCCAAAATGCTGTTGCATTAGCAAATTCCTTTCTAACTCTAAAGTGTGTGGTACCATTTGTTCAATGGCATTTCAAGTCTTTTCATGAAAAACAGTTTTCTGCTAAGGAAATCAAAGATTAGCAGTTTCGTGAAAATCTCATTGAAATGAATAGGGAAAAACATTCTGGAAGTTTAACAAAATGCTGTTGCATTAGCAAATTCATTTCTAACTCTAACGTGTGTGGTACCATGAAAGGAACAAATGGCAATTTTAAGTCATTTCATGAAAAACTGTTTTCTCCTCGGGAAATCAAAGATTAGCTGTTTCTTGAAAATCTCATAGAAATGAATAGGGAAACACATTTTGGAGGTTTTCCAAAACGCTGTTGCATTAGCAAATTCATTTCTAACTCTAACGTATGTGGTACCATGAGAGGAACAAGTGGCAATTCAAGTCTTTTCATGAAAAAATGTTTTCTGCTCGGGAAATCAAAGATTAGCAGTTTCGTGAAAATCTCATTGAAATGAATAAGGAAACACATTTGGGAAGTTTTCCAAGACGCTGTTGCATTAGCAAATTCATTTCTAACTCTAACGTGTGTGGTACCATGAGAGGAACAAATGGCAATTCAAGTCTTTTCATGAAAAACTGTTTTCTGTTCATGAAATCAACGATTAGCTGTTTCTTGAAAAACTTATTGAAATGAATAAGGAAACAAATTTTGGAAGTTTTCCAAAACGAAGTTGCATTAGCAAATTCCTTCCTAACTCTAACGTGTGTGGTACCATGAAAGGAATAAGTGGCATTTCAAGTCTTTTCATGAAAAACAGTTTTCTGCTCGGGAAATCACAGATTTGCAGTTTTGTGAAATTATCATTGATACACATTTTGGAAGTTTTCTAAAACGCTACTGCATTAGCAAATTCCTTTCTAACTCTAACGTGTGTGGTACCATGAGAGGAACAAATGGCAATTCAAGTCTTTTCATGAAAAACTGTTTTCTGCTCGGGAGTTCAAAGATTAGCAGTTTCATGAAAATCTCTTTGAAATGAATAGGGAAACACATTTTGGAAGTTATCCAAAACGCTGTTGCATTAGCAAATTCCTTTCTAACTTTAAAGTGTGTGGTACCATGAGAGGAACAAATGACAATTCAAGTCATTTCATGAGACACTGTTTTCTGCTCGGGAACTCAAAGATTAAAATGATTGAATTGATGAATGAAATGATTGAAATGATTGAATTGATGAAGGAAATGATTGAATTGATGAATGAAATGATTGAATTGATGAATGAAATGATTGAAATGATTGAATTGATGAATGAAATGATTGAATTGATGAATAAAATGATTGAATTGATGAATGAAATTATTGAAATGATTGAATTGATGAAGGAAATGATTGAATTGATGAATGAAATGATTGAAATGATGAAGGAAATTGAATTGATGAACAAAATGATTGAATTGATCATTGAAATGATAGAATTGATCATTGAAATGATTGAATTGATATAGGAAATGATTTAAATGATTGAATTGATGAATGAATTGATTGAATTGATGAATAAAATGATTGAATTGATGAATGAAATTATTGAAATGATTGAATTGATGAAGGAAATGATTGAATTGATGAATGAAATGATTGAAATGATTGAATTGATCATTGAAATGATTGAATTGTTAAAGGAAATGATTGAAATGATTGAATTGATGAAGGAAATGATTGAATTGATGAATGAAATTATTGAAATGATTGAATTGATGAAGGAAATGATTGAATTGATGAACAAAATGATTGAATTGATCATTGAAATGATAGAATTGATCATTGAAATGATTGAATTGATAAAGGAAATGATTGAAATGATTGAATTGATGAAGGAAATGATTGAATTGATGAATGAAATGATTGAAATGATTGAATTGATCATTGAAATGATAGAATTGATCATTGAAATGATTGAATTGTTAAAGGAAATGATTGAAATGATTGAATTGATGAAGGAAATGATTGAATTGATGAACAAAATGATTGAATTGATCATTGAAATGATAGAATTGATCATTGAAATGATTGAATTGATAAAGGAAATGATTGAAATATAGTTACATAGTTACATAGTTACATAGTTATATAGGCTGAAAAAAGACATGCGTCCATCGGGTTCAGCCTCTCCTACATAATCTACTGCTGTTGATCCAAAAGAAGGCAAAAAACCCAGTCTGAAGCGCTCGCCAATATGCAACATACTGGGAAAAAATTCCTTCTTGACCCCAGAATGGCAGTCAGATTTCTCCTTGGATCAAGATGCTTTTACCCACATATTAAATATTATAACCCTTAATATTCTGTGTCTGCAGGAAGTCATCCAGTCGTTTTTTAAAAGTCTGTACAGACTCTGACCCAACCACCTCAACAGGCAGAGAATTCCACAGCTTTATTGTTCTCACCGTAAAATAACCCTTCCTATGCTTTAAGCTAAATTTTCTTTCTTCCAGTCTAAATGGATGACCCCTTGTCCTATGTATAGTCCTGTTAATGAATAGGTTATCAGACAATGGTTGATAATGGCCCCGTATATATTTATATAAGGTTATCAGATCCCCTCTAAGGCGCCTTTTCTCTAAACTAAACAGGTTTAAGCTTGTTAGTCTTTCCTCATAACTTAACCCTTCCATCCCCCTTATTAATTTAGTTGCCCGTCTCTGCACTTTTTCTAACGATATAATATCTTTTTTTAAGACAGGTGCCCAAAATTACATAGTTACATAGTTACATAGTTACATAGTTATATAGGCTGAAAAAAGACATGCGTCCATCGGGTTCAGCCTCTCCCACATAACCTACTGCTGTTGATCCAAAAGAAGGCAAAAAACCCAGTCTGAAGCGCTCGCCAATATGCAACATACTGGGAAAAAATTCCTTCTTGACCCCAGAATGGCAGTCAGATTTCTCCTTGGATCAAGAAGCTTTTACCCACATATTAAATATTATAACCCTTAATATTCTGTGTCTGCAGGAAGTCATCCAGTCGTTTTTTAAAAGTCTGTACAGACTCTGACCCAACCACCTCAACAGGCAGAGAATTCCACAGCTTTATTGTTCTCACCGTAAAATAACCCTTCCTATGCTTTAAGCTAAATTTTCTTTCTTCCAGTCTAAATGGATGACCCCTTGTCCTATGTATAGTCCTGTTAATGAATAGGTTATCAGACAATGGTTGATAATGGCCCCGTATATATTTATATAAGGTTATCAGATCCCCTCTAAGGCGCCTTTTCTCCTAAACTAAACAGGTTTAAGCTTGTTAGTCTTTCCTCATAACTTAACCCTTCCATCCCCCTTATTAATTTAGTTGCCCGTCTCTGCACTTTTTAAACGATATAATATCTTTTTTTAAGACAGGTGCCCAAATTGCACGGCATATTCTAGGTGCGGCCTGACCATTGATTTATACAGGGCAAAAATTATGTTTTCATCCCGTGAGTGAACTCCCCTTTTAATACATGCCAGTACTTTGCTGGTGTCACGGATCCCCTTGATAACCAAAAGTGTGGTCCCTTTACGCAGACCGCTCTCTACCCTTCCGATCCTTGAATGGTCGGTGATAC
>CM019067.1:206229249-206386288 GCA_009667805.1 Leptobrachium leishanense | reverse complement strand
TTGAATTGATGAAGGAAATTATTGAATTGATGAAGGAAATGATTGAATTGATGAATGAAATGATTGAAATGATTGAATTGATTAATGAAATGATTGACTTGATGAATGAAATGATTGTAATGATTAAAGTGATGAATGAAATGATTGAAATGATTGAATTGATAAATTAAATGATTGAATTGATTAATGAAATGATTGAAATTAATGAATTGCTGAATGAAATGATTGAAATGATTGAATTGATGAATGAAATGATTGTATTGATGAATGAAATGATATAAATGATTGAATTGATGATTTCAATGACTGAATTGATGAATGAAATTATTGAAATGATTGAATTGATGAATAAATTGATTGAAATGATTGAATTGATGAATGAAGTGATTGAAATGATTGAATTGATGAATGAAATGATGGAATTGATTGAATTGATTAATGAAATGATTGAAATGATTGAATTGATGAATGAAATGATTGAAATGATTGAATTGATGACTGAAATGATTGAATTGATGAATGAAATAATATAAATAATTGAATTGATGAATGAAATGATTGAAATGATTGAATTGATGAATGAAATGATTGAAATGATTGAATTGATAAAGGAAATGATTGAATTGATGAATGAAATGATTGAAATGATTGAATTGATGAATGAAATGATTGAAGTGATGAATGAAATGATTGAAATGATTGAATTGATGAATGAAATGATTGAATTAATGAATGAAATGATTGAATTGATGAATGAAATGATTGAAATGATTGAATTGATTAATGAAATGATTGAAATTAATGAATTGCTGAATGAAATGATAGAACTGATGAATGAAATGATTGAAATGATTGAAGTGATGAATGAAATTATTGAAATGATTGAATGGATGAATGAAATGATTGGATTGATGAATGAAATTAGAGAAATGATTGAATTGATGAATGAAATGATTGAAATTAATGAATTGCTGAATGAAATGATAGAACTGATGAATGAAATGATTGAAATGATTGAAGTGATGAATGAAATGATTGAAATGATTGAATGGATGAATGAAATGATTGAATTGATGAATGAAATGGGAGAAATGATTGAATTGATGAATGAAATGATTGAAATTAATTAATTGCTGAATGAAATGATAGAACTGATGAATGAAATGATTGAAATGATTGAAGTGATGAATGAAATGATTGAAATGTTTGAATGGATGAATGTAATGATTGAATTGATGAATAAAATGATTGAAATGATTGAATTGAATAATGAAATTATTGAAATGATTGAAGTGATAAATGAAATGATTGAAATGATTGAATTGATGAACGAAATGATTGAAATGATTGAATTGATGATGAAATGATTGAATTGATGAATGAAATGATTGAAATTATTGAAATGATTGTGGTTTCATGTATGTCTGTTGCTTGATATGTCCCCTCGCTGTGTTATCCCCCCCTCTCTCTATCATATCCATCTTTTCTATCTCGTCTCCTTCCTTTTTCTTTCCCTCTCGCTCTCTCTCTCTTTTTTCACCTCTACCGGCGGTCCGACTCTCGTGGCGACAGGAATGGACCGGAGGCTCGTGGCTGACTGTCGAATTTCTCATACGGTTGGGTGTACGCTTACATACATCCGTTCTACTTGGCCTTTGGCCTCTTTCTTTGTATTTGTTGTACTCTTATCTCATCTCTGATGATTGTATCTACTTTACCTTTCTTGTTATTTCTTGTGATAATAATAAAAAACTTTGAATTTCAAAAAAAATGAAATTATTGAAATGATAAATGAAATGATTGAATTGATGAATGAAATGATTGAATTGATGAATGAAATTATTGAAATGATTGAATTGATGAATGAAATGATTGAAGTGATGAATGAATTGATTGAAATGATTGAATTACAGTTTTTCTTGAAAGACTTGAATTGTCCTGAGTTCATTTCATTGTAATGCACAAGTTAGAGTTGCAATGAAATTTGCTAAGGCAACTGCTTCGTAGAAAATCTGCACAATGTGTTTCCCTATTCATTTCATTGGGATTTTCATGCAACTGCTAATCTTTGATTTCCTGAGCAGAAAACTGTTTTTCTTGAAAGACTTGAATTGTCCTGATTTCATTTCATTGTAACGAACAAGATAGAGTTGGAAAAGAATTTGCTAAGGCAACTGCCTCTTAGAAAACCTGCACAATGTGTTTCCCTATTCACTTCAATGGGATTTTCAAGAAAATGCTAATCTTTGTATTCCTAAACAGAAAACAGTTTTTCTAGAAAAAACTTGAATTGCCCTGTGTTCATTTCACGGTAATGCACAAGTTAGAGTTGAAAAGGAATTTGCTAAGCCAACTGCTTCTTAGAAAACCTGCACAACATGTTTCCCTATTCATTTCAATGGGATTTTCAAGAAAATGCTAGTCTTTGAATTCCTGAGCAGAAAACTGTTTTACTTCAAAAGACTTGAATTGCACTGTGTTCAATTCTTTGTAACGCACAAGTTAGAGTTGGAATGAAATTTGCTAAGGCAACCGCTTCTTAGAAAATCTGCACAATGTGTTTCCCTATTCATTTCAATGGGATTTTCATGAAACTGCTAATCTTTGATTTCCTGAGCAGAAAACTGTTTTTCTTCAAAAGACTTTAATTGTCCTTAGTTCATTTCATTGTAACGCACAAGTTAGAGTTGGAATGAAATTTGCTAAGGCAACTGCTTCTTAGAAAATCTGCACAAAGTGTTTCCCTATTCATTTCAATGGGATTTTCATGAGACTGCTAATCTTTGATTTCCTGAGCAGAAAACTGTTTTTCTTCAAAAGACTTGAATTCTCCTGAGTTCATTTCATTGTAACGCACTAGTTAGAGTTGGAATGAATTTTGCCTCTTAGAAAATATGCACAACGTGTTTTCCTATTCATTTCAATGGGATTTTCAAGAAAATGCTAATCTTTGTATTCCTGAGCAGAAAACAGTTTTTCTAGAAAAAACTTGAAGTGCCCTGTGTTCATTTCACGGTAACGCACAAGTTAGAGTTGAAAAGGAATTTGCTAAGCCAACTGCTTCTTAGAAAATCTGCACAATGTGTTTCCCTATTAATTTCAATGGGATTTTCATGAAACTGCTAATCTTTGATTTCCTGGGAAGAAAACTGTTTTTCTTGAAAGGACGTGAATTGTCCTGAGTTCATTTCATTGTGACGCACAAGTTAGAGTTGGAATGAAACTTGCTAAGGCAACGGCCTCTTAGAAATTGTACACAATGTGTTTCCCTATTCATTTCAATGGGATTTTCAAGAAAATGCTAATCTTTGTATTCCTGAGCAGAAAACAGATTTTCTAGAAAAAACTTGAATTGCCCTGTGTTCATTTCACGGTAACGCACTAGTTAGAGTTGGAATGAATTTTGCCTCTTAGAAAATCTGCACAACGTGTTTCCCTATTCATTTCAATAAGATTTTCATGAAACTGCCAATCTTTGATTTCCTGAGCAGAAAACTGTTTTTCTTGAAAAGACTTGAATTGTCCTGAGTTCATTTCATTGTAACGCACAAGTTAGAGTTGCAATTAAATTTGCTTCTTAGAAAATCTGCACAACGTGTTTCCCTATTCATTTCAATGGGATTTTCAAGAAAATGCTAATCTTTGATTTCCTGAGCAGAAAACTGTTTTTCTTCAAAAGACTTGAATTGCCCTGTGTTCATTTCATTGTAACGCACAAGTTAGAGTTGGAATGAAATTTGCTAAGGCAACGGCTTCTTAGAAAATCTGCACAACGTGTTTCACTATTCATTTCAATGGGATTTTCATGAAACTGCTAATCTTTGATTTCCTGAGCAGAAAACTGTTTTTCTTCAAAAGACTTGAATTGCCCTGTGTTCATTTCATTGTAACGCACAAGTTAGAGTTGGAATGAAATTTGCTAAGGCAACGGCCTCTTAGAAAATCTGCACAACGTGTTTCCCTATTCATTTCAATGGGATTTTCATGAAACTGCTAATCTTTGATTTCCTGAGCAGAAAACTGTTTTTCTTCAAAAGACTTGAATTGCCCTGTGTTCATTTCATTGTAACGCACAAGTTAGAGTTGGAATGAAATTTGCTAAGGCAACTGCCTCTTTTGAAATCTGCAAACACGTGTTTCCGTGTGCCTTTAATGATTATTTTGTTGGATGTGCCGCCACTTTGATTGCCATGCTAGGAAATGACATGCAATCAGAGAGGCCTCATGCAGGTCAGGCCCCCCCAACTGTGCAAAGTCCCTGTATCAGACAGGAATTCAGTTTTAGACCAGTTCCTGTCAGTATCATTACTAAACTTCTCTGTAAGCAAAAAATGAAATACCAGTCTGGACCTGATCAAATACCAGCAATGCTGCTGAAAATCAGTGCGCCTGCAATTGCAAATCCTGTTGCAACCCTAATAAATGAGTCACTGGCGACTGGATACATAACCAAGCTCTGGAAGACTGCGAGAGTCATACCTATCCATAAAAGTGGTGACAGTACTTTGGTATCCAACTACCGTCCGATATCGTTGCTCCCTGTAATGTCAAAAGTCTTGGAAAAATGTGTCTACACACAATTACGTGATTATTATCAATTTTGGAACTACTTAACCCCGGATCAATCAGGCTTTTGTCCAAATCATTCAACTACAACCGCCCTTCTAAAAGTCTGCAATGATATCCAGGCTGGGATGGAACAAGGAAACCTAACTGGAGCCATCTTCCTTGATTTTGCCAAGGCCTTTGACACGGTAGACCATGGCATCTTGTTAGAAAAACTTAAAAAACTCTGGCATTGGTGATCGCACGCTAACCTGGTTTTCAATCATATGTATCCGACCGATCACAATATGTGTCAATTTCTGGCAGCTCCTCCCTCCCGCTCCCAGTCACTTGCGGTGTACCCCAAGGCTCAATACTAGGCCCCCTGCTGTTCACAATATTCATAAATGATCTGCCCAACATCTGCAAAGCCTCAACTGTACATATGTACGCAGACGACACTGTGATCTATACCAGCAAACCAAATCTACCGCAGCTGGAGGCCGTGCTGCAAGAACAATTCACAGAGGTAGAAAAGTGGATCAAAAACAACAAACTTTTTTTAAATACTGACAAAACTGTAACGATGCTCTTTGGAACAGCACCTAAACTACACAAATTGCAAAATCCCCATCTATGTGTTGGGACAAAATCAAATGGCACGCTGACCACAGTCACTTCTCTCAAATATCTAGGTATGTGGTTGGACCCTAATCTATCCTATGGCCCCCACATCGAAAAACTCTCATCTAAACTTTACCTCAAACTAGGTGCCCTGTACATAAACAAATCCTGCCTGAGTCCCGCGGTAAGAAAGCAGATTGTACAGCAAATGCTTATGCCGGCTATTGATTACGGAGATGTAGTGTATGCAGCCACCCCGCAAACACACCTTCATAAACTTACTACATTGTATAACTCATTGTGCCGCTTTGCGCTACAATGTAACTACATGACCCACCATTGTGACATGTTAAAAGAGCTAAACTGGCCATCGCTGGAATTCAGACGCACCCTTCACCTTTCCAGCCTGGTGTTTAAGAGCATCTCTGGGAAGCTGCCACCATACCTGAATAGACTGCTTCCCCAGCAGCTCCCTCATCCTATAACCTCCGATCCAGGACCAGCACCTTACTTGCTATACCACAATACAAAAAGACAGTGGCTCGGTCCTCATTTTCCAACAGAGCACCACAATTATGGAATAACCTCCCAGACACCATCAAATCTTCCAACAGTCTTAAGTCACTCAAAAGCTCCTTACTAACATACCTCAATACAGAATGCACCTGTAAACATGTAACCTAGTGACTATATTTCCTACATATTTTTCTGTTAATTTGTATATTTGTGTTTTTTTAATATCTTGCATTGTATTACTTTGTATTTCTGTAACTGTAACACTTCAATGTTCTTGAACCCAGGACATACTTGAAAACGAGAGAAATCTCAATGTATCCTTAATGGTAAAATCCTTTATAAATAAATAAATTCATTTCAATGAGATTTACATGAAACTTCTAATCTTTGATTTCCTGAGCAGAAAAATGTTTTTCTTCAAAAGACTTGAATTGTCCCGAGTGCATTTCATTGTATTGCACAAGTTAGAGTTGGAATGAAATTTGCTAAGGCAACGGCCTCTTAGAAAATCTGCACAATGTGTTTCCCTATTCATTTCAATGAGATTTTCATGAAACTGCTAATCTTTGATTTCCTGAGCAGAAAAATGTTTTTCTTCAAAAGACTTGAATTGTCCAAAGTTCATTTCATTGTAACGCACAAGTTAGAGTTGCAATGAAATTTGCTAATGCAAATGCTTCTTAGAAAATCGGCACAACGTGTTTCCCTATTCATTTCCATGGGATTTTCAAGAAAATGCTAATCTTTGTATTACTGAGCAGAAAACTGTTTTTCTAGAAAAAACTTGAATTGCCCTGTGTTTATTTCACGGTAACGCACAAGTTAGAGTTGAAAAGGAATTTGCTAAACCAACTGCTTCTTAGAAAACCTGCACAACATGTTTCCCTATTCATTTCAATGGGATTTTCAAGAAAATGCTAATCTTGGATTTCCTAAACAGAAAACAGTTTGTCTTCAAAAGACTTGAATTGCCTGTGTTCATTTCATTGTAACGCACAAGTTAGAGTTGGAATGGAATTTACTAAGGCAACGGCTTCTTAGAAAATCTGCACAACGTGTTTCCCTTTTCATTTCAATGGGATTTTCATGAAACTGCTAATCTTTAATTTCCTGAGCAGAAAACTGTTTTCCCTTCAAACGACTTGAATTACCCTGTGTACATTTAATTGAAACGCACAAGTTAGAGTTGGAATGAAATTTGCTAGGGCAACGGCCTTTTAAAAAATCTGCACAAATATTCATTTCAATGGGATTTTCATGAAACTGCTAATCTTTGATTTCCTGAGCAGAAACCTTTTTTCTTGAAAGGACTTGAATTGTCCTTAGTTCATTTCATTTTAACGCAAAAGTTAGAGTTGGGATGAAATTTGCTAAGGCAACTGCCTCTTAGAAAATCTGCACAACATGTTTTTTATATTCATTTCAATGGGATTTTCAAGAAAATGCTAATCTTTGATTTCCTGAGCAGAAAACTGTTTTTCTTGAAAAAACTTGAATTGCCCTGTGTTCATTTCACTGTAACGCACAAGTTAGAGTTGGAATGGAATTTGCTAATCTAACTTCTTCTATGAAAACCTGCACAACCTGTTTCCCTATTCATTTCAATGGGATTTTCATGAAACTGCTAATCTTTGATTTGCTGAGCAGAAATCTGTTTTTCTTCAAAAGACTTGAATTGTCCTGTATTCATTTCATTGTAACGCACAAGTTAGAATTGGAATGATTTTGCTAAGGCAACGGCCTCTTAGAAAATCTGCACAACGTGTTTCCCTATTCATTTCAATGGGATTTTCATGAAACTGCTAATCTTTTATTTACTGAGCAGAAAACTGTTTTTCTTGAAAGGACGTGAATTGTCCTGAGTTCATTTCATTGTAATGCACAAGTTAGAGTTGTAATGAAATTTGCTAAGGCAACTGCCTCTTAGAAAATCTGCACATCATGTTTCCCTATTCATTTCAATCGGATTTTCAAGAAATTGCTATTCTTTGATTTCCTGAGCAGAAAACAGTTTTTCTTGAAAAGACTTGAATTGTCGTGAGTTCATTTCATTGTAACGCACAAGTTAAAGTTGGAATGAAATTTGCTAAAGCAACGGCCTCTTAGAAAATCTGCACAACGTGTTTCACTATTAATTTCAATGGGATTTTCATCAAACTGATAATCTTTGATTTCCTGAGCAGACAACTGTTTTTCTTCAAAAGACTTGAATTGCCCTGTGTTCATTTCATTGTAACACACAAGTTAGAGTTGGAATGAAATTTGCTAAGGCAACTGCCTCTTAGAAAATCTGCACAACGTGTTTCCCTATTCATTTCAATGGGATTTTCATGAAACTGCTAATCTTTGATTTCCTGAGCAGAAAAATGTTTTTCTTCAAAAGACTTGAATTGTCCAAAGTTAATTTCATTGTAACGCACAAGTTAGAGTTGCAGTGAAATTTGCTAATGCAAATGCTTCTTAGAAAATCTGCACAACGTGTTTCCCTATTCATTTCCATGGGATTTTCAAGAAAATGCTAATCTTTGTATTCCTGAGCAGAAAACAGTTTTTCGAGAAAATACTTGAATTGCCCTGCGTTCATTTCACGGTAATGCACAAGTTAGAGTTGAAAAGGAATTTGCTAAACCAACTGCTTCTTAGAAAACCTGCACAACATGTTTCCCTATTCATTTCAATGGGATAGTCAAGAAAATGCTAATCTTTGATTTCCTAAACAGAAAACAGTTTTTCTTCAAAAGACTTGAATTGTCCTGAGTTCATTTCATGGTAACGCACAAGTTAGAGTTGAAAAGGAATTTGCTAATCTAACTTCTTCTTTGAAAACCTGCACAACCTGTTTCCCTATTCACTTCAATGGGATTTTCATGAAACTGCTAATCTTTGATTTCCTGAGCTGAAAACTGTTTTTCTTCAAAAGACTTGAATTGTTCTGTGTTTATTTCATTGTAACGCACAAGTTAGAGTTTCCTAAGCAGAAATCTTATTTTTCTTCAAACGAATTGAATTGTCCTGTATTCATTTCATTATAACGCACAAGATAGAGTTGGAATGAATTAGCTAAGGCAACGGCCTCTTAGAAAATCTGCACAACATTTTTCCCTATTCATTTCAATGGGATTTTCAAGAAAATGCTAATCTTTGATTTCCTGAGCAGAAAACAGTTTTTCTTGAGAAAACTTGAATTGCCCTGTGTTCATTTCATGATAACGCACAATTTAGAGTTTAAAAGGAATTTACAAAGCCAACTGCTTCTTAGTAAACCTGCACAACATGTTTCCCTATTCATTTCTATGGGATTTACTAAAAAATGTTAATCTTTGATTTCCTAAACAGAAAACAGTTTTTCTTCAAAAGACTTGAATTGTCCTGAGTTCATTTCATGGTAACGCACAAGTTAGAGTTGAAAAGGAATTTGCTAAACCAACTGCTTCTTAGAAAACCTGCACAACATGTTTCCCTATTCATTTCAATGGGATTGTCAAGAAAATGCTAATCTTTGATTTCCTAAACAGAAAAATGTTTTTCTTCAAAAGACTTGAATTGCCCTGTTTTCATTTCATTGTAACGCACAAGTTAGAGTTGGAATGGAATTTGCTAAGGCAACGGCCTATTAGAAAATCTGCACAACGTGTTTCCCGTTTAATTTCAATGGGATTTTCATGAAACTGCTAATCTTTAATTTCCTGAGCAGAGAACAGTTTTTCTTAAAAGACTTGAATTGTCCTGAGTTCATTTCATTGTAACGCACAAGTTAGAGTTCGGATGAAATTTGCTAAGGCAACGGCCTCTTAGAAAATCTGCACAACATGTTTTTTATATTCGTTTCAATGGGATTTTCAAGAAAATGCTAATCTTTGATTTCCTGAGCAGAAAACTGTTTTTCTTGAAAAAACTTGAATTGCCCCGTGTTCATTTCACTGTAACGCACAAGTTAGAGTTGGAATGGAATTTGCTAATCTAACTTCTTCTTTGAAAACCTGCACAACCTGTTTCCCTATTCACTTCAATGGGATTTTCATGAAACTGCTAATCTTTGATTTCCTGAGCTGAAAACTGTTTTTCTTCAAAAGACTTGAATTGTTCTGTGTTCATTTCATTGTAACGCACAAGTTACAGTTGGAATGGAATTTGCTAAGCCAACAGCCTCTTAGAAAATCTGCACAACGTGTTTCCCTATTCATTTCAATGGGATTTTCATGAAACTGCCAATCTTTGATTTCCTGAGCAGAAAACAGTTTTTCTTGAAAAGACTTGAATTGCCCTGTGTTCATTTCATTGTAACGCACAAGTTACAGTTGGAATGGAATTTGCTAAGCCAACTGCTTCTTAGAAAATCTGCACAACGTGTTTCCCTATTCATTTCAATGGGATTTTCATGAAACTGCTAATCTTTGATTTCCTGAGCAGAAAAATGTTTTTCTTCAAAAGACTTGAATTGCTCTGTGTTCATTTCATTGTAATGCACAAGTTAGAGTTGGAATGAAATTTGCTAATGAAAATTCTTCTTAGAAAATCTGCACAACGTGTTTCCCTATTCATTTCAATGGGATTTTCATGGAACTGCTAATCTTTAATTTCCTGAGCAGAAAACAGTTTTTCTAGAAAAAACTTGAATTGCCCTGTGTTCATTTCACGGTAACGCACAAGTTAGAGTTGAAAAGGAATTTGCTAAACCAACTGCTTCTTGGAAAACCTGCACAACATGTTTCCCTATTCATTTCAATGGGATTTTCAAGAAAATGCTAATCTTTGATTTCCTAAACAGAAAACAGTTTTTCTTCAAAAGACTTGAATTGCCCTGTGTTCATTTCATTGTAACGCACAAGTTAGAGTTGGAATGGAATTTGCTAAGGCAACGGCCTCTTAGAAAATCTGCACAACGTGTTTCCCTTTTCATTTCAATGGGATTTTCATGAAACTGCTAATCTTTAATTTCCTGAGCAGAGAACAGTTTTTCTTAGAAGGACGTGAATTGTCCTGAGTTCATTTCATTGTAACGCACAAGTTAGAGTTGGAATGAAATTTTCTAAGGCAACTGCCTCTTAGAAAATCTGCACAACGTGTTTTTTATATTCATTTCAATGGGATTTTCAAGAAAATGCTAATCTTTGATTTACTGAGCAGAACACTGTTTTTCTTGAAAAAAATTGAATTGCCCTGTGTTCATTTCACTGTAACGCACAAGTTAGAGTTGGAATGGAATTTGATAATCTAACTTCTTCTTTGAAAACCTGCACAACCTGATTCCCTATTCATTTCAATGACATTTTAATGAAACTGCTAATCTTTGATTTCCTGAGCAGAAAACTGTTTTTCTTAAAAGGACGTGAATTGTCCTGAGTTCATTTCATTGTAACGCACAAGTTAGAGTTGGAATGAAATTTGCTAAGGCAGCTGCATCTTAGAAAGTCTGCACAACGTGTTTCCCTTTTCATTTCAATGGGATTTTCAAGAAAATGCTAATCTTTGATTTCCTGAGCAGAAAACTGTTCTTCTTGAAAAGACTTGAATTGTACTCAGTTCATTTCAGAAAAAGTTTTTCTTCAAAAAGACTTGAATTGCCCTGTGTTCATTTCATTGTAACGCTCAGGTTAGAGTTGGAATGAAATTTGCTAAGGCAACTGCCTCTTACAAAATCTGCACAACGTGTTTTCCTATTCATTTCAATGGGATTTTCATGAAACGTTGAATCTTTGATTTCCTGATCAGAAAACTGTCTTTCTTGAAAAGACTTGATTTGTCCTTAGTTAATTTCATTGTAACGCACAGGTTAGAGTTGGAATGAAATTTGCTAAGGCAACTGCCTTGTAAAAAAAAAGCACAACACGTTTCCCTATTCATTTCAATAAGATTTTAATCAAACTGCTAATCTTTGATTTCCTGAGCAGAAAACTGTTTTTCTTCAAAAGACTTGAATTTTCCCGAGTTCATTTCACTGTAACACACAAGTTAGAGTTGGAATGAAATATGCTAATCTAAATTCTTCTTTGAAAACCTGCACAACCTGTTTCCCTATTCATTTCAATGGGATTTTCATGAAACTGCTAATCTTTGATTTCCTGAGCAGAAAACTGTTTTTCTTCAAAAGACTTGAATTATCCCGAGTTCATTTCATTGTAACGCACAAGTTATAGTTGGAATGAAATTTGCTAAGGCAACGGCCTCTTCGAAAATCTGCACAAATATTAATTTCAATGGGATTTTCATGAAACTGCTAATCTTTGATTTCCTGAGCAGAAAAATGTTTTTCTTCAAAAGACTTGAATTGTCCCGAGTGCATTTCATTGTATTGCACAAGTTAGAGTTGGAATGAAATTTGCTAAGGCAACGGCCTCTTAGAAAATCTGCACAACGTGTTTCACTATTCATTTCAATGGGATTTTCAAGAAAATGCTAATCTTTGATTTGCTGAGCAGAAAAATGTTTTTCTTCAAAAGACTTGAATTATCCCGAGTTCATTTCATTGTAACGCACAAGTTAGAGTTGGAATGAAATTTGCTAAGGCAACGGCCTCTTAGAAAATCTGCACAACGTGTTTCACTATTCATTTCAATGGGATTTTCATGAAACTGCTAATCTTTGATTTCCTGAGCAGAAAACTGTTTTTCTTCAAAAGACTTGAATTGCCCTGTGTTCATTTCATTGTAACGCACAAGTTAGAGTTGGAATGAAATTTGCTAAGGCAACTGCCTCTTTGAAAATCTGCACAACGTGTTTCCGTGTTGCCTTTAATGATTATTTTGTTGGATGTGCCACCACTTTGATTGCCATGCTAGGAAATGACATGCAATCAGAGAGGCCTCATGCAGGTCAGGCCCCCCCAACTGTGCAAAGTCCCTGTATCAGACAGGAATTCAGTTTTAGACCAGTGCCTGTCAGTGTCATTACTAAACTTCTCCGTAAGCAAAAAAAGAAATACCAATTTGGACCTGATCAAATACCAGCAATGCTGCTGAAAATCAGTGCGCCTGCAATTGCAAATCCTGTTGCAACCCTAATAAATGAGTCACTGGCGACTGGATACATACCCAAGCTCTGGAAGACTGCGAGAGTGGTACCTATCCATAAAAGTGGTGACAGTACTTTGGTATCCAACTACCATCCGATATCGTTGCTCCCTGTAATGTCAAAAGTCTTGGAAAAATGTGTCTACACACAATTACGTGATTATTATCAATATTGGAACTACTTAACCCCGGATCAATCAGGCTTTTGTCCAAATCATTCAACTACAACCGCCCTTTTAAAAGTCTGCAATGATATCCAGGCTGGGATGGAACAAGGAAACCTAACTGGAGCCATCTTCCTTGATTTTGCCAAGGCCTTTGACATGGTAGACCATGGCATCTTGTTAGAAAAACTTAAAAACTCTGGCATTGGTGATCGCACGCTAACCTGGTTTCAATCATATGTATCTGACCGATCACAATATGTGTCAATTTCTGGCAGCTCCTCCCTCCCGCTCCCAGTCACTTGCGGTGTACCCCAAGGCTCAATACTAGGCCCCCTGCTGTTCACAATATTCATAAATGATCTGCCCAACGTCTGCAAAGCCTCAACTGTACATATGTACGCAGACGACACTGTGATCTATACCAGCAAACCAAATCTACCGCAGCTGGAGGCCGTGCTGCAAGAACAATTCACAGAGGTAGAAAAGTGGATCCAAAAAAAAAACTTTTTTAAATACTGACAAAACTGTAACGATGCTCTTTGGAACAGCACTTAAACTACACAAATTGCAAAATCCCCATCTATGTGTTGGGACAAAATCAAATGGCACGCTGACCACAGTCACTTCTCCCAAATATCTAGGTATGTGGTTGGACCCTAATCTATCCTATGGCCCTCACATCGAAAAACTCTCATCTAAACTTTACACCAAACTAGGTGCCCTGTACAGAAACAAATCCTGCCTGAGTCCCGCGGTAAGAAAGCAGATTGTACAGCAAATGCTTATGCCGGCTATTGATTACAGAGATGTAGTGTATGCAGCCGCCCCGCAAACACACCTTCATAAACTTACTACATTGTATAACTCATTGTGCCGCTTTGCGCTACAATGTAACTACATGACCCACCATTGTGACATGTTAAAAGAGCTAAAATGGCCATCGCTGGAATCCAACCGCACCCTTCACCTTTCCAGCCTGGTGTTTAAGAGCATCTCTGGGAAGCTGCCACCATACCTGAATAGACTGCTTCCCCAGCAGCTCCCTCATCCTATAACCTCCGATCCAGGACCAGCACCTTACTTGCTATACCACAATACAAAAAGACAGTGGCTCGGTCCTCATTTTCCAACAGAGCACCACAATTATGGAATAACCTCCCAGACACCATCAAATCTTCCCCCAGTCTTAAGTCACTCAAAAGCTCCTTACTAACATACCTCAATACAGAATGCACCTGTAAACATGTAACCTAGTGACTATATTTCCTACATATTTTTCTGTTAATTTGTATATTTGTGTTTTTTTTAATATCTTGCATTGTATTACTTTGTATTTCTGTAACTGTAACACTTCAATGTTCTTGAACCCAGGACATACTTGAAAACGAGGGAAATCTCAATGTATCCTTAATGGTAAAATCCTTTATAAATAAATAAATTCATTTCAATGAGATTTTCATGAAACTGCTAATCTTTGATTTCCTGAGCAGAAAAATGTTTTTCTTCAAAAGACTTGAATTGTCCCGAGTGCATTTCATTGTATTGCACAAGTTAGAGTTGGAATGAAATTTGCTAAGGCAACGGCCTCTTAGAAAATCTGCACAATGTGTTTACCTATTCATTTCAATGGGATTTTCATGAAACTGCTAATCTTTGATTTCCTGAGCAGAAAAATGTTTTTCTTCAAAAGACTTGAATTGTCCAAAGTTCATTTCATTGTAACGCACAAGTTAGAGTTGCAATGAAATTTGCTAATGCAAATGCTTCTTAGAAAATCGGCACAACGTGTTTCCCTATTCATTTCCATGGGATTTTCAAGTAAAATGCTAATCTTTGTATTCCTGAGCAGAAAACAGTTTTTCGAGAAAATACTTGAATTGCCCTGTGTTCATTTCACGGTAACGCACAAGTTAGAGTTGAAAAGGAATTTGCTAAACCAACTGCTTCATAGAAAACCTGCACAACATGTTTCCCTATTCATTTCAATGGGATTGTCAAGAAAATGCTAATCTTTGATTTCCTAAACAGAAAACAGTTTTTCTTCAAAAGACTTGAATTGCCCTGTGTTCATGTCATTGTAACGCACAAGTTAGAGTTGGAATGGAATTTGCTAAAGCAACGGCCTATTAGAAAATCTGCACAACGTGTTTCCCGTTTAATTTCAATGGGATTTTCATGAAACTGCTAATCTTTAATTTCCTGAGCAGAGAACAGTTTTTTCTTGAAAAGACTTGAATTGTCCTGAGTTCATTTCATTGTAACGCACAAGTTAGAGTTGGAATGAAATTTGCTAAGGCAACGGCCTCTTAGAAAATCTGCACAACGTGTTTTTTATATTCATTTCAATGGGATTTTCAAGAAAATGCTAATCTTTGATTTCCTGAGCAGAAAACTGTTTTTCTTGAAAAAACTTGAATTGCCCTGTGTTCATTTCACTGTAACGCACAAGTTAGAGTTGGAATGGAATTTGCTAATCTAACTTCTTCTTTGAAAACCTGCACAACCTTTTTCCCTATTCACTTCAATGGGATTTTCATGAAACTGCTAATCTTTGATTTCCTGAGCTGAAAACTGTTTTTCTTCAAAAGACTTGAATTGCCCTGTGTTCATTTCATTGTAACGCACAAGTTAGAGTTTCCTGAGCAGAAATCTGTTTTTCTTCAAAAGACTTGAATTGTCCTGTATTCATTTCATTGTAACGCACAAGTTAGAGTTGGAATGAAATTTGCTAAGGCAACGGCCTCTTAGAAAATCTGCACAACATGTTTCCCTTTTCATTTCAATGGGATTTTCATGAAACTGTTAATCTTTAATTTCCTGAGCAGAAAACTGTTTTCCCTTCAAACGACTTGAATTACCCTGTGTACATTTAATTGAAACGCACAAGTTAGAGTTGGAATGAAATTTGCTAAGGCAACTGCCTCTTAGAAAATCTGCACAACGTGTTTTTTATATTCATTTCAATGGGATTTACAAGAAGATGCTAATCTTTGATTTCCTGAGCAGAAAACTGTTTTTCTTGAAAAAACTTGAATTGCCCTGTGTTCATTTCACTGTAACACACAAGTTAGAGATGGAATGGAATTTGCTAATCTAACTTCTTCTATGAAAACCTGCACAACCTGTTTCCCTATTCATTTCAATGGGATTTTCATGAAACTGCTAATCTTTGTTTTCCTGAGCAGAAATCTGTTTTTCTTCAAAAGACTTGAATTGTCCTGTATTCATTTCATTGTAACGCACAAGTTAGAGTTGGAATGATTTTGCTAAGGCAACGGCCTCTTAGAAAATCTGCACAACGTGTTTCCCTATTCATTTCAATGGGATTTTCATGAAATTGCTATTCTTTGAATTCCTGAGCAGAAAACAGTTTTTCTTGAAAAGACTTGAATTGTCGTGAGTTCATTTCATTGTAACGCACAAGTTAGAGTTGGAATGAAATTTGCTAAAGCAACGGCTTCTTAGAAAATCTGCACAACGTGTTTCCCTATTCATTTCAATGGGATTTTCATGAAACTGCTAATCTTTGATTTCCTGAGCAGAAAACAGTTTTTTGAGAAAATACTTGAATTGCCCTGTGTTCATTTCACGGTAACGCACAAGTTAGAGTTGAAAAGGAATTTGCTAAACCAACTGCTTCTTAGAAAACCTGCACAACATGTTTCCCTATTCATTTCAATTGGATTGTCAAGAAAATGCTAATCTTTGATTTCCTAAACAGAAAACAGTTTTTCTTCAAAAGATTTGAATTGCCCTGTGTTCATTTCATTGTAACGCACAAGTTAGAGTTGGAATGGAATTTGCTAAGGCAACGGCCTATTAGAAAATCTGCACAACGTGTTTCCCATTTAATTTCAATGGGATTTTCATGAAACTGCTAATCTTTAATTTCCTGAGCAGAGAACAGTTTTTCTTGAAAAGACTTGAATTGTCCTGAGTTCATTTCATTGTAACGCACAAGTTAGAGTTGGGATGAAATTTGCTAAGGCAACGGCCTCTTAGAAAATCTGCACAACGTGTTTTTTATATTCATTTCAATGGGATTTTCAAGAAAATGCTAATCTTTGATTTCCTGAGCAGAAAACTGTTTTTCTTGAAAAAACTTGAATTGCCCTGTGTTCATTTCACTGTAACGCACAAGTTAGAGTTGGAATGGAATTTGCTAATCTAACTTCTTCTTTGAAATCCTGCACAACCTGTTTCCCTATTCACTTCAATGGGATTTTTATGAAACTGCTAATCTTTGATTTCCTGAGCTGAAAACTGTTTTTCTTCAAAAGACTTGAATTGTTCTGTGTTCATTTCATTGTAACGCACAAGTTACAGTTTCCTGAGCAGAAATCAGTTTTTCTTCAAAAGACTTGAATTGTCCTGTATTCATTTCATTGTAACGCACAAGTTAGAGTTGGAATGAATTTGCTAAGGCAACGGCCTCTTAGAAAATCTGCACAACAATTTTCCCTATTCATTTCAATGGGATTTTCAAGAAAATGCTAATCTTTGATTTCCTGAGCAGAAAACAGTTTTTCTTGAGAAAACTTGAATTGCCCTGTGTTCATTTCAAGATAACGCACAAGTTAGAGTTGAAAAGGAATTTACAAAGCCAAATGCTTCTTAGAAAACCTGCACAACATGTTTCCCTATTCATTTCAATGGGATTTACAAAAAAAATTTAATCTTTGATTTCCTAAACAGAAAACAGTTTTTCTTCAAAAGACTTGAATTGCCCTGTGTTCATTTCATTGTAACGCACAAGTTAGAGTTGGAATGGAATTTGCTAAGCCAACTGCTTCTTAGAAAACCTGCACAACATGTTTCCCTGTTCATTTCAATGGGAATTTCAAGAAAATGCCAATCTTTGATTTCCTGAGCAGAAAACAGTTTTTCTTGAAAGGACGTGAATTGTCCTGAGTTCATTTCATTGTAACGCACAAGTTAGAGTTGGAATAAAATTTGCTAAGGCAACGGCCTTGTAGAGAAAATGCACAACACGTTTCCCTATTCATTTCAATAAGAATTTAATCAAACTGCTAATCTTTGATTTCCTGAGCAGAAAACAGTTTTTCTTGAAAAAACTTGAATTGCCATGTGTTCATTTCACTGTAACGCACAAGTTAGAGTTGGAATGGAATTTGCTAATCTAAATTCTTCTTTGAAAACCTGCACAACCTATTTCCCTATTCATTTCAATGGGATTTTCATGAAACTGCTAATCTTTAATTTCCTGAGCTGAAAATGTTTTTTCTTGAAAAGACTTGAATTGTCGCAAGTTCATTTCATTGTAACGCACAAGTTAGAGTTGGAATTAAATTTGCTAAGGCAACAGCCTCTTAGAAAATCTTCACAACGTGTTTCCCTATTCATTTCAATGGGATTTTCATGAAACTGCCAATCTTTGTTTTCCTGAGCAGAAAACAGTTTTTCTTGAAAAGACTTGATTTGCCCTGTGTTCATTTCACGGTAACGCACAAGTTAGAGTTGAAAAGGAATTTGCTAAGCCAACTGCTTCTTAGAAAACCTGCACAACATGTTTCCCTGTTCATTTCAATGGGATTTTCAAGAAAATGCCAATCTTTGATTTCCTGAGCAGAAAACAGTTTTTCTTCAAAAGTCTTGAATCGTCCCGAGTTCATTTCATTGCAACGCACAAGTTAGAGTTGCAATGAAATTTGCTAATGCAACTGCTTCTTAGAAAATCTGCACAATGTGTTTCCCTATTCATTTCAATGGGATTTTCAAGAAAATGCTAATCTTTGATTTCCTGAGCAGAAAACTGTTTTTCTTCAAAAGACTTGAATTGCCCTGTGTTCATTTCATTGTAACGCACAAGTTAGAGTTGCAATGAAATTTGCTAATGCAACTGCTTCTTAGAAAATCTGCTCAAGGGGGTTTCCCTTTTAATTTCAATGGGATTTTCATGAAACTGCTAATCTTTAATTTCCTGAGCAGAGAACAGTTTTTGTTTAAAAGACTTGAATTGTCCAGAGTTTATTTCATTGTAACGCACAAGTTAGAGTTGGAATGAAATTTGCTTAGGCAACTGCTTCTTAGAAAATCTGCACAATGTGTTTCCCTATTCATTTCAATGGGATTTTTATGAAAATGCAAATCTTTGATTCAATGCGCAAAAAACAGTTTTTCTTGAAAAGACTTGAATCGCCCTGTGTTCATTTCATTGTAACGCACAAGTTATAGTTGGAATGAAATTTGCTAAGGCAACGGCCTCTTTGAAAATCTGCACAAATATTAATTTCAATGGGATTTTTATGAAACTGCTAATCTTTGATTTCCTGAGCAGAATACTGTTTTTCTTTAAAAAACTTGAATTGACCTGTGTTCATTTCACTGTAACGCACAAGTTAGAGTTGGGATGAAATTTGCTAAGGCAACGGCCTCTTTGAAAATCTGCACAACGTGTTTTTTATATTCATTTCAATGGGATTTTCAAGAAAATGCTAATCTTTGATTTCCTGAGCAGAATACTGTTTTTCTTGAAAAAACTTGAATTGCCCTGTGTTCATTTCACTGTAACGCACAATTTAGAGGTGGAATGGAATTTGCTAAGCCAACTGCTTCTTAGAAAACCTGCACAACATGTTTCCCTGTTCATTTCAATGGGATTTTCAAGAAAATGCCAATCTTTGATTTCCTGAGCAGAAAACTGTTTTTCTTCAAAAGACTTGAATTGCCCTGTGTTCATTTCATTGTAACGCACAAGTTAGAGTTGGAATGAAATTTACTAATGCAACTGCTTCCTAGAAAATCTGCACAACGCATTTCCCTATTTATTTCAATGGGATTTTCAAGAAAATGCTAAGCTTTGTATTCCTGAGCAGAAAACAGTTTTTCTAGAAAAACTTGAATTGCCCTGTGTTCATTTCACGGTAACGCACAAGTTAGAGTTGAAAAGGAATTTGCTAAGCCAACTGCTTCTTAGAAAACCTGCACAACATGTTTCCCTATTCATTTCAATGGGATTTTCATGAAACTGCTAATCTTTGATGTCCTAAGCAGAAAACTTTTTTCTCGAAAAGTCTTGAATTGTCCTTAGTTCATTTCATTGTAACGCACAAGTTGAAAAGAAATTTGCTAAACCAGCTGCTTCTTAGAAAACCTGCACATCATGTTTCCCTATTCATTTTAATGGGATTTTCAAGAAAATGCTAATCTTTGATTTCCTGAACAGAAAAATGTTTTTCTTCAAAAAACTTGAATTGTCCCGAATTCATTTCATTGTTACGTACAAGTTAGAGTTGCAATGAAATTTGCTAATGCAAATGCTTCTTAGAAAAACTGCACAACGTGTTTCCCTATTCATGTCAATGGGATTTTCAAGAAAATGCTAATCTTTGATTTCCTGAGCAGAAAACTGTTTTTCTTCAAAAGACTTGAATTGTCCTTAGTTCATTTCATTGTAATGTACAAGTTAGAGTTGGAATGAAATTTGCTAAGGCAACGGCCTCTTAGAAAATCTGCACAACGTGTTTTTTATATTCATTTCAATGGGATTTTCATGAAGCTGCTAATCTTTGATTTCCTGAGCAGAAAACTGTTTTTCTTCAAAAGACTTGAATTGCCCTGTGTTCATTTCATTGTAACGCACAAGTTAGAGTTGGAATGAAATTTGCTAAGGCAACGGCCTCTTAGAAAATCTGCACAACGTGTTTCCCTATTCATTTCAATGGGATTTTCATGAAAGTGCTAATCTTTGATTTCCTGAGCAGAAAACTTTTTTCTTGAAAAGACTTGAATTGTCCTTAGTTCATTTCATTGTAACGCACAAGTTAGAGTTGGAATGAAATTTATTAAAGCAACGGCCTCTTAGAAAATCTGCACAACGTGTTTTTCCTATTGATTTCAATAGGATTTTCAAGAAAATGCTAATCTTTGATTTCCTGAGCAGAAAACTGTTTTTCTTTAAAAGACTTGAATTGTCCTTAGTTCATTTCATTGTAACGCACAAGTTAGAGTTGGAATGAAATTTGCTAAGGCAAATGCCTTGTAGAAAAACTGCACAACACGTTTCACCCTATTCATTTCAATAAGATTTTAATCAAACTGCTAATCTTTGATTTCCTGAGCAGAAAACTGTTTCTCTTGAAAAGACTTGAATTGCCCTGAGTTCATTTCATTGTAAGTCACAAGTTAGAGTTGCAATGAAATTTGTTTATGCAACTGCTTCTTAGAAAATCTGCACTACGTGTTTCCCTATTTATTTCAATGGGATTTTCATGAAACTGGTAATCTTTGATTTCCTGAGAAGAAAACAGTTTTTCTTGAAAAGACTTGAATTGCCCTGTGTTCATTTCATGGTAACACACAAGTTAGAGTTGAAATGGAATTTACTAAGCCAACTGCTTCTTAGAAAACCTGCACAACATGTTTCCCTATTCATTTCAAAGGGATTTTTAAAAAAATGCTAATCTTTGATTTCCTGAGCAGAAAAAAGTTTTTTTTCAAAAGACTTGAATTGCCCGGAGTTCATTTCATTGTAACGCACAAGTTAGAGTTGGAATGAAATTTGCCAATCCAACTGCTTCTTAGAAAATCTGCACAACGTGTTTCCCTTTTAATTTCAATGGGATTTTCAAGAAAACGCTATTCTTTGATTTTCTGAGCAGAAAACAGTTTTTCTTGAAAGGACTTGAATTGTCCTGAGTTCATTTCATGGTAACGCACAAGTTAGAGTAGGAATAGAAAATCCCATTGAAATGAATAGGGAAACATGTTGTGCAGGTTTTCTAAGAAGCAGTTGGCTTAGCAATTTCCATTCCAACTCTAACTTGTGCCCTGAGTTCATTTCATTGTAACGCACAAATTAGAGTTGTAATGAAATTTGCTAATGCAACTGCCTCGTAGAAAATCTCCATAACGTGTTTCCCTATTCATTTCAATTGGATTTTCATGAAACTGCTAATCTTTGATTTCCCGAGCAGAAAACTGTTTTTCTTGAAAAGACTTGAATTGTCCTGAGTTCATTTCATTGTAACGCACAAGTTAGAGTTGCAATGAAATTTGCTAAGGCAACTGCCTCTTAGAAAATCTGCACAACGTGTTTCCCTATTCATTTCAATGGGATTTTCATGAAACTGCTAATTTTTGATTTCCTTGAGCAGAAAACTGTTTTTCTTGAAAAGACTTGAATTACTCTAAATTTAGCGTTACCATGAAATGAACACAGGGCAATTCAAGTATTTTCAAGAAAAACTGTTTTCTGCTCAGGAAATCAAAGATTAGCAGTTTCTTGAAATCCCATTGAAATGAATAGGGAAACACATTGTGTAGGCTTTCTAAGAGGCAGTTGCAGAGGGCAATTCAAGTCTTTTTAAGAAAAACTGTTTTCTGCTCATGAAATCAAAGATTAGCAGTTTCTTGAAAATCCCATTGAAATGAATAGGGAAACACATTGTGCAGGCTTTCTAAGAGGCAGTTGCCTTATCAAATTCCATTCCAACTCTAACTTGTGCGTTACGATGAAATGAACACAGGGCAATTCAAGTCTTTTCAAGAAAAACTGTTTTCTGCTCAGGAAATCAAAGATTAGCAGTTTCTTGAAAATCCCATTGAAATGAATAGGGAAACACATTGTTCATGCTTTCTAAGAGGCAGTTGCCTTAGCAAACATACAGGCATAGGCAACTCTACAGGGGGGGCAATTGACCCCCTAGGTTATTCCTTGCCCCCCCATGTGCCCCACACCACAAATCAGCATCCAGCTTCCCATGTCTTTGGTCCGCTGTATCTCCATCCCTGTAGATCGTATATGGATGATATAGGTGTCATTGGATATTGCAGATTCTGGCCTTTCCAATGATACCCAATATGACCATATTCAGTTTGAATTAAAAGTCATAAAACTTTAAATACTTAAACATTTTCACAGGGTTAAACAGGGTTAAACATTTTCACAGTGGTTAATATTCAGACTATACATTACATTGTGTATTATGTTAGTTTTTGCTTTGGTTTAGTTGTATATTAAGGATTAATAGGTAGGCTTCATCCCTCACAGTATACATTTTATTTTTTTCTTGATTAATGGCATTTTAGGTGTTAATGGGTAGGCTACATGTCTCACATTGTATTAATTTCTTGTTTTACCTTGATTAATGGTATTTTAGGGCTTAATGGGTAGGCTAAATGCCACATCGTTTATTATTTGTATTGTATTTCCCTGGGTTTATGGCATTTTAGGGGTTACTATGGAAGTTAGAATCTAAAGGGTCTAATCATCTTTAGATCCTCTGCTTTTCATCACATTTCGGGGAGATTCATTTCACCAAAAATATAGTGAATTCCTATTTAGCGAATAGTCACTGCAATTTGCTAAAAGTGGAGTCGCTGAAGCAGCAATCGGACATTCAGCCAAAACTGCCGAATTGTGGCAAATAAAATATTGAATTTAAGTATCAGGTTAGTACAATAAAAAGGTATCATTGCATCACATTACTCTGGGATTCTGCAATCTTATTTATGTATATACTTATTTAGGGCACTATTACCTGTTGTGAGCTAACCCTTGCGTCGGCATGGTTTTGCGTTAACTCCAGGTTAATCGAGTCTAGCGCCTGACCAACAGATCGTTTGCCTCCCGCTACAAATGGGAAAAATCACTTAGTGCGTTGCTATTAGCAATTTGTACCGCGAGCTTACTGTAGTTTCCGCATCCTTTACTTAACACAGAGATCGCTAGAGATCTCTAGCACTTTTGCAGCTAGCAGATCTCTTGGTGCCAGCGCTAATTTTTTGAGGGGCGCTAATAGCATCATTTTACCTACTGCTCAACCCTGGTGCTAACTCCAAAAAAAAGAAAAAACAGATCTTCGCCCAAAATTAGCAGCCAATTGAATGGAATACAGCACAGTTGTTCTCTTGGCCCCATACACCATAGCAATGGATCTGGTCCGCATTGTTGTTGCTGTTGCAGTGATTTCTATTATGATATAGATGTATCCTTTAGCCACATATATCCTAATTCTAAAATATTGCCTAATTTTAAACATTTTATGGGGGATATTCATAGTATGTAAGCGGCTGATTCTTAGGTTGACCGTGTGAACCATGTTGAAAGGGACACATGAATAAGTCTCGCCCTGAAACATGTATTATTTATATGCTGCAGCAGGGAAATTCTTGACGCTCACCTGGCCTTCCTTTTGGTGGATCTATTAAATTCAATGTAATGATTCTACATGCTGTTGGGTGGCATTTATCAAGCAATGCCCATCAGCCTTAATATATGTGTGCATCAAAACATGGATGATACGGCCACCTTGGAGGATTTTAATAATGCAGGGGTGTGAGGTTATTCACTGGATGTGTTTATATTCAAGCTTGTGAGGGCGGGGGATAGGTATGGCCCGGCACTCTGCATGGGGAAAAAACAGTTCTATCCTGTACACAACTGCATTAGTGCTGGGTCTCAGCCCGGGTCTTAGAGTTTTCCTAGCATGCGCCAAACGACCTTGTTCATGGACTACTATAGACAAGGTGATCTGTTAGTAGGTCGTCAGGCACTAAGTTTTAGTAACTTGCGCTAAATTTTTCCTTTAACGATGGTGTTTTAGCTCACACCAGGTGATAGTTTTATTCAGTGGTATGATTTAGTGGTGAAAATTATTAGTGCCCCCCCAGTTTTGACTGTGGTATCTTCTGTGCCCCCCCTAAATATTGTACCTAGAGTCGCCACTGCATACAGGGTTATTCAAAGAGCTCCGAATTGCTGGAGAAAGGTAACCGAAGGCTGAAATTCAGTGTACGGTTACCTTAACTGGCCATTCGGCTATTCAGAGAGCAGGCAATTCGCCAAATTTTGATGAATTCCCTGCACATACAGTGCCTGTTCGGTGCCTGTTTAAGGGCAGTGAAATCCCCATAGAGAAGCAATGCTTCGGCTATTCAGAGAACAAAAATCAGCAGTGAAAGGTTCCCGAAATACCCTGCCATTCGGTGGTTTAATTCGGCAGGTTTATTCAGGCGAATCAATGTTAAAAATATTCCAGTTTTTAATTCAATATCTAATAAACCGTTTGTTATAATATTCTGCAGTAAAAAGTCTCTTTATTTTTAGATTTTTTTAGGACCTTTTAGGCATTTTATGGGATTTTTTTGCAAACATTTTTTTTTAAATAGTTTTTTCTTTTTTCTGTAACAGCCCTTTTTATCATCATTCATTGATCTCATATGTAAATTTCAGACATTTTCGATTGCAAACTGAGTTTCACTTTCCAAACATTCAAGTGAAGTGTTTTTTTCCTTCACCTCCTTCGTCTGCGGTGTCGGCTTTTTCTGGCGGCTGCTCTGCGCTGTGATCGCCTCCTGCTCGGGGTTCTCTGGCGTCTTCGGCGGGTTAATCCAGATGTTTTTGTGGGTTTTGGTATGCGTTCACCCTTGTTTTGCGGTGAGTTTTCGGCGGGTTTGCGGTGACTTTTCCCTGCATTGCGGCGGCCCTGTGGTGCTTGCTGAATACACCGCAGAGTCACCGAAATGGAATTGCTAAATCGCACCGAATTGAAGAGCGCGAAAAGTCACCGAACGTGCGGTGACTTCTGATTCTTTTTGAATAACCCTGATAGTTTCTTTAGTTTCTTTGTTCTCAACTTTTGGATGTCGAATGGGCCTTCTCCAACGCAGAAGCCAGGTACTCCCTGAGTCTATCCACGGTCCCGGTGAGAAACAATAGACGTTTGGTCGAGGGATAGACCAAAGGCTAGATTTACTGGTAATCTGGCTTCTCTTCCAAAAATGAGACGGTATGGTGAGTATCTGTACTATCACTTTCTGTACTATTATAAGCATGCACAATGGTAGAGATGTCGACTCCAGTGCTGCTTCTCTTTGGTTGACAGTGTTCCCAACATATTGAGTAGAGTACAGTTGAATTTCTTGGGTTGTGCATCACCTTGAGGGTGATAGGGTGAGGTTCTAGACTTCTGAGTCCCCAGTAGATCCAAGAGTTGTCTTACGTGTCGACTTTCGAAGTCCCTACCTTGATCTGAGTGGATACTCTGAATTAGACCATAATGAACAAAGAACTTTTCCACTAAAACCTTGGCTACAGTAGGAGCACGTTGATCTTTGGTTGGGAAAGCTTGAGAATAACGGGTAAAATGGTCAGTTACCATTAAGATATTTCCTTGCCCACTAGTGTCAGGCTCTAAGCACAGGAAATCAATGCACATCAGGTCCATGGGTCCTTGACTCTGTAGATGACTCATTGGAGCAGTACGAGAAGGTAAGGTTTTCCTCTGGATACATCTTAAACAGGAATGACAGTAGTTTTCAACTTTGGATCTCATGCTGGGCCAATAGAATCGGTATCGTACCAGTTTAAAAGTTCTTTCTGTCCCTAAGTGACCATGTTCATCATGCAATGCATCATGCATTTGCTCTATGCTTCTCTGGGAGGAACAACTGCTGTTTCTCTTCTAGGTCATTCGAGGGGTCCCTTCGGTAGACCACCTCATCTAGTAGCTTCAACCGTTCCCACTCTTTGCAGACCAGATGAGCCTCTTTTGGTGAATCAGTCAACAGGAGCCCTCTTTGACCAGCCTTCATGGCCCTTAAAATTAACCCAACAATGTATCCTCAGCCTGATCTGCTCTCAGGTCCTTCCTTGTGAAAGTAGGAAGGCTTTCACTCTTCATCTGTGTAGGGTTACAAAATAGATCAGGAACACCCGCAGCCATGACTCCTACAGTCTAAGCTCCAATCACTCCTTTGGTTCGGTGTTCTACCCCTTGACATAGGCCTTGAACTCCATCCGGAGACAACTGAGTCCACTCTGCTTCTTGATTCTCTGTGTTGTAGGGTCTTCTGGACAAGGCATCTTCATCGCGGTTACTAACTCCAGGGCGATATTTGAGGTTGAAACGGAATCCTGATAGAGTGGCCAACCACCGGTGCCAGTGGCATCCAGTTTTACAGTAGAAAGGATGTAAGCGAGTGGATTGTTGTCAGTTTTTACCACAAAATTGGCCCCATACATATAGTCTTTTAGTTTGTCCACCACTGACCACTTCAAGGCCAGAAACTCCAACTTGTGAGTGGGATAGTTTTTTTGGAAGGAGTGAGACTCCGACTCATATATGCCACTGGTCTCAGGAGGCATCATATTCCTTGTACAATACCCCTCCCATCCCTTCTCTGCTAGCATCCACATGTAGTTCATAAGGCTTGGAAGGATCAGCATAGACAAGGACAGGTGTTAGTCTCCTCTTCAATTGGAAGAAAACGCTCTCACATTGGCCAGTCCATTCCTCCTGGATTGATTCGCAAGGCTTTCTAGGCCCGTGGGTTGTGGAACCCGGCTCAAAGGACTTTGATTCTTCTCCTACTTCTTCCATTCTTAGAAGCTTGTTCAGGGGCTGAGCTATCTTGGCAAACCCCCCTACGAATCTTCTATAGTATGAGCAGAACCCCAGGAATGATCGAAGTTTGGTAATGTTATGAGTCCTCAGCCATGAAGCCGCAGCTTCCAACTTTCTGGGATCCGTTGATATGCCTTCTGCTGAAACTATGTGTCCTAGGTATGTTACTGAGGGTAGACAGGATTGACATTTTTCCAGGGAAAGTTTCAATCATGTTTTTCATGGAAACTCTTCAAAACCTTTTCCAACCGCTGTTCATGTTCTTCCAGTGTTCTTTCAAAGACTATTAGATCATCTAGATACACTAGTACCTCAATCAGGTTCATATTGAACTCAAAGAACCCCAGTGGCCAGATGAACTGAGTTTTCTCTTTAGATTCAGGATGCATGGGTATCTGGTGATATCCACTTCGCAGGTCTAGTACACTAAACCACTTTGCTCCAGACAAACACTGTAGGGCATCTTCTATTCAAGGAGTAGCATATTGATCAGGAATGGTTCTTTGGTTGAGGGTGCGATAGTCTATGCACAGACAGATAGAACCATTTTTATTGCGAACTACTACAATAGGGGAGGCATAAGAACTCCTGGATCCCTGAATTACGTTGGTAATTTTTCAGTTCAGCCAGCTGTTTTCGTAAATTGTGAGATCGGGTATAGGACTTACAGCCAGGTGACTGGATCTTGTTGAGAAATTTGGGTGCTTCTGCAAGACACAAACTGGCCGATACATGGAGCTGCATGGAGCTACATCGTCTGCAAACATTTGCTGGTCTGCCAGTGTACCAAATTTGACCAGACAGAAAGACCGGGCCACTGAAGAATTGGCATCAGAATCATCTCCTACCTCTAAATGAAGATGGAGCAGGTGAAACAGATTTGTGTCCAACTCCTGCAGTCCCATCTCTCCCCCTCTCTCTCTCCCCATCCCTCCTGCACTCCCATCTCTCCCCATCCCTCCTGCACTCCCATCTCTCCCCCTTTCTCTAACCATCCCTCCTGCACTTCCATCTCTCCCCATCCCTCCTGCACTCCCATTTATCCCCCTCTCTCTCCCACATCCCTCCTGCACTCCTATCTCTCCCCTCTCTCTCTCCCCATCCCTCCTGTTATCCCATCTCTCTGCTCTCTCTCTCCATCCCTCCTGTAATCCCATCTCTCCCCTCTCTCCCCATCCCTCCTGCACTACTGTGACTGTGTGGGTGTGTGGGTGTGTGTGTGTGACTGTATGTGGGGTGTGTGACTATATATGGGTGTGTGTTTGAGACTGTGTGTCGGTGTATGAGACTGTGGGTTTGTGTGTGCATGGATGTGATGTGATATGCTCATACACACCACACATTACTGTGAGTTTTATTACTGTGGTGCTCTGATACAGTAATGTACAGTGTGTATGTGCGTATCACAGAACTCACTGTAATGTGCAGTTTGTATCAGCGAGAGTATTATTGCTGTGGAGCTGTGATACGCTCATACACACCGCACATTACTGAGTTTTAATGCTGTGGAGCTCTGTGATCAGGGCCAGATAACATAGAGGCTGATGGAGCAGCAGCTCCAGGCCCATGCCCCAGAATAGGCCCAGAGAAAGGGCCTATGTCTGCATTGATGGGCATTTCTACCCCTGTATCTCCGACTCCATAGGAGTTACAGGGTCAAGTGATATATCACTGGAAAGGCCAGAGCATGATCTTTCCAATGATATCAAATATGACCAGGTTTTATGTAACAATAAAAATAAGATAATACATATTTCTTTTATTTTTCTTTCTAACACAGTAATATTTTTCACTTTTCAATTATAAATTATAAATTATATATAGTGATGCTGCACTATCTCACCTTCTCAAGCGTGGAGGTGATGTCACAATCCGGTATTATGAATTGTTACATCAAAACCTAATCCTCCACAGTGCAGCGAGGAGCAGTGGGGTGGGGGAAACTATGCAACCCTGCATCACTAGTCTTTAGTGAGGCGTCATTGGACAGGTGAGACCTGGCCTTTGCATTACTACCAAACGTAAAATCTTTAAATCGTGTAAAATCTAAAAGAAAAGAAAACAAATCTTTTTTTTAATTTCTTATTTTTAGCTCCAAAGCGATGGCATTGTCCATTTGACACGTTTAAAATTAGCAATACCACTGACATTACTCACCTTCTCATTTCCCATACTGGGAGCAAGATCAGCATTTTATACCTACAGGGTTATTCAGAGAGATGTGAAAAGCAGGAGAATGACTGGAAAATGGAAAATTCTAGGTCAAAATAGCTAATTTGGAAAGTGAGATAAATGGGAGAATTTTTCTGGTTTGGCTATTTTGACCTAGAATTTTCACTTCTCCAGCCATTCTCCTGCTTTTCACCTCTCTCTGAATAACCTTGTCAGTCATATTATTCATTAAACACCAGCCTCCAAAACACAAGGGAAATATATATTTTTTTCAATTTTTTTTGGTCAAAATTGTGTCTACTCAGAAAAATGCAGGTTCCCATTTCAATTTTTAGATATACTCGTATCTGCACTAATTAAATACTACTAAAATATGTTTTCATTTAACTAAATTCTAAAAGCAGCCCACCAAAATCTTCAGCTCCAGGCCCATAGAGACCTTAATCCGGCTGTCTGTGATACAGTCATACACACCACACATTTCTGTGAGTTTTAATGTTGTGGAGCTCTGTGATACGCTTTTACATCCCACTCATTTTTTTGGGGGGGGGGCAGCAGTTCGCCCATTGCTCCAGGCAACACAGTGGCTTGGCCGGCCCTAGGAAGTGCTCTCATGAGATTGTGCAGGGCCGCAGATTGATTTGCGGAGGGACACTCTGGACTATTTGTCCCCAGTCTCACTCTGCTCATGGCAGCCAGAAGAGGCGGATCAGGCCACCATTCGTGCCAGGGGATGAGAGGTGAGTATATGATTTTTTTGGGAGAGGTTTAGCTGGTGCTAACAGATTCTGCAGAAGTGGAATCAGTTAGCACCAGCTTCTAGCTATGGTTAACTTTTTCGTTACCACATCGCGTTTGGACTTTGTGCGCCCCAGTCACTTACAGTACAGTAAGCTTGCACAAGCTAGCGCAATCACCGAAGAGTAAATGGATATTTTAACCACTTAGCATTAAGGATTAGGGGCATACATTAAAGTCACTTATGTGAGCGTTAACGCTAGGTTATCAGAGCGCTAACGTTATTGTTAAAGATTGTAATAGGGCTCTATAAAATCTCTGTTAATGTTAGCACCAAATTTGGAATAGGAATCTCTTCATGAGATTTGCCTATTATCATTATTAGCCCTTGATTTTCTGCAAAGATTTGTCTTTGGCTGAAAAAACTAGATTTTATTGCAAATTTATTGATTTTTATTTTTTTTGCAACCAAAATTTTTATTCATTATGAAACATAAAACATACAAAGAGCAAATAGACAAGACAATGGAAATCAAATATTACATCAGTTGACAGTGGCACTAAGAAAAGGGTGTAACAAAGTGCCCCCTTGCTGCTAGAGAAACATGTATTTCTCTAGCATGGCAAAGGGGCCAAGGAGCCATTAAGTACTGTTACTCACAAACCATCACGTGATCGAGTTATTACTCCCAAACAAGAAAGAATGCAAAGTAAAAAAGAGAAGGCTCCCGCAAAACAAAAGTCGCAGGGGAGAATGAGGAGTGGACGGAACAAATTTATTCTTAATCCACATTTCCTTGAAGTACTAACTGTAAATGCTGATTGTGCTTCTATCTATGCTTCAAAAACTGGAAATATGGAAAGGAATGTGTTTTGATGTCTGGTTTGTATAACGTATTGTACTGTAGATGGCTGCTGCACTTAAACCACTATTGGTTTTTCCACAGATGGACAGCTAGAACCCATATTTGTTCTTTCATATGGGTACATTTTACGATGCAAGTTTAAAGATCTGGTTTGCAAATTAATACCATCGACCTTTCCTTCAAGAAAATAGGTTAACATTTCTCCTTTTCCTTTAACACTAACTGTGCCACGACAATCAAATTCATAATTGCGCTTCTTTAATATTCTTTGGACATCTTCTGTTACCTAAAGATTTAAAAAGAGATGCTTTTATTTCAGGTTAATCTAGACCAATTTATAAAAATATTGTGTAGCGATGTGTTAAAGTTTACTGTGGCAGTACCCATTTCTCGCCACAAGATGGAGACTATCACGATTTAAGACCCTGGACACTTGAACTACATATCCATGCATGCTTTGGCGAAGAAACAGGAAGTGGGTGGGTTTGTGGAGAGCCTGTACATCCTGCACCTCGTGGAGAACAGGCAGAGCGCGCCAGGAAGCTGAGGAGAGCGGATGCACAGAGACACACACAGAAGGAAAGATCAAGAGCTAGGCCGGAGCGCAGACAGAGTGGATTGGGCCTCACAATCGGGCCACCCAGCCTTGCGGGAGAGAGACATCACCAGCTGTATTCGGTGCAGTGCTGAGGAGAGAAGACCCCTCGAGTAAGGAGTACCGCGGTCGATGGAAGCGGGGAGCAGGCGGTAAGCTGGCTGAGTTGCGGCTGACCGACCGAAGGCCAGACAACAGATCCGGTGGTCGGCGTCCCCAGTCAATATCGAGCGGAGAGACGTCCTGGGTCAGCGGAACCTCAGCTTGCGCTGGATGGGTGAAGAGGCCCCCAAGGCCGTGTGTAAATTTAAGCGTACACTGCTGTTTCCTTCTAAAACCCACAGGGCCCCAACTGACTAGTCGAAGACATCGTTAAAGTAAGCTCACTGGCCAGTAAGAAAGTACCCGGGTACCCTACATATATAAATATATATCACTTCAAGTTCTGGGACTTAACCTGTGCAGGACTCTGTTTTCCTTTTTCAAAATCCATACAAGGGGGCAAAGAAAAAGCTACATTCTGAACGATTTTTCCTTTTTTTTTGTTCGCGCTGCGCGTCTATCGTAATACGAGAACTGTGTATTTTATTGTGTCCCGCTACGCGGTTTTTCCTCGAATTTCGTATCTTTTAATTTTCTGCTCGGTCGGGGTTTTTTTCCGAAAATACGAAGCCCTCGTGTTTTCGTTTCTTTTACCGCTACGCGTTTATCGTGTTACGAAAGTACTGTAAATCTTCCTGCATATACCGTGTCTTAAGAGCTGCAAACCTTTTAGTAAACCTTTTAAATTATAAAACTGTTCAGCGTGTTGGAGTATATTTATTCCCTAGTGGGGAGACTGACCCGTGGTTCATTTTCAGCGGCTCCTCCGGGAGTGAGCGCTACACGTGGGGGCTCGTTTCCGGGATTCAGTCTCTGGAAAAACCACATCTAAAGGGTTAAATATGGATCCAGACACTGCTGCCGAATGGTGTGGGGAGCACAGTAGTCAGTTAGCATGTTGCATAGTTATGGATATTCCCGCAGACATTTGGGCCGAAGATCAGATTCGCCAGGCCGTGGCCACGCTAGCACCAGATCATCGGGGGTTAATCCTGGACATTAAGAAAAACCCAGGTACCTCTCACACGCATGTTCTTCTTGAATGGAGAAAAGGTATTCCAGCATGTTTTCAGGGCGCGAGCGTGAAGCTGACCGGTGAGGTGGAAGTCCAACTGATACAGCCAAGTACGCCACGTGGTGATCACGAGAATGTTCCCGATGTTACCCCAACTACAGGGTTCCCTCCTGCTACATTTTTCACCACTATGGGGAAACTGGTGGAAACACTAGCGAAAAACTCTACTGCGTCTCCAAATTACGGATATCGCAAGTTACGGTTTTATTCTGGTAAGGTCCCAGTGCCAACTGGAGAAGAGGACTTTGAGACCTGGATAGATCAGGCAGTGCAGGCAGTGGAAGAATGGGAAGTGGCTGACACCGTGAAGAGACAAAGGCTGATCGAGAGCCTAAGAGGTCCTGCTTCAGAGGTCATTCGAAATCTGAAAAGGGACAAGCCCGGCTGCACTGCTGCGGAGTATCTAGAAGCTTTACAGGAAAATTTCGGGGGAGTGGAGGATTGTGCCGAGCTTATTCACAAGTTCTCTCACACCTATCAAAAGGAAGGAGAAGAATTGTCCACATATGTCTGGCGGCTGGATAAAATCATCCATCAGGTCATTCTTAAAAGAGGCATGGGACCGAGTCGTGCAAGCAAAGCGTTGCTGGATCAAGTTTTCAAAGGTGCACTCCCACTGGATCCCATAATGTTGAAGTTTCAGACTAGATACCAGAACACAAGGCTGACCTATTCCAAACTAATCAAAGCTATCCGAGAAGAAGAGGCCTTGATTCAGGCTAAAAGGTTGCAAATGCTTCGCACACAGTTTTCACCGCAGAAGTAGGAACTCTCTCGGTAGCCGATGCAGCAAACATACAGACTGAAGTGCTGGCCTTAAAAACTCAGATGTTGCAAATGATGGAGTTAATGACGTCACTGTTGGCTGAGGATCCCAGAACTGAAGGGGTTGTTGTAGCCTCGAACAGGGGGTCTCCAAGGGAACTGCAAGAAGGAAATATGCCCACACTCCCGAGGAAGAAATGTTTTGGCTGTGGGGAAATCGGCCATTTCAGGGCTCAGTGCCCACAAGGGAGGGTTGAAAAGAAACCGGTTGAAGAACTTCTAAAAGCTGTGGAGAAACTGTTGTCCGCCCTGCAGGCGGGAAACTCCAGAGGGTCCTGGTAAGGGAGCAAACCAGGGCCCGAAGATTGAAACCCGCTCAAAAATCAAGCCAGGACTAAGAGGGCGAGAGGGCCCAAAGTCCGACCAACTGCTGAGCCTGCCAGGACTGAAAGAGTCATTCCCTTAGCGTCCGGGTCTGCGTCATGGGGAGCAATGCACACCAAAACCTGCACGGGCCAAGAAAAAGGCCAGGGTCCAGCAAACTGGGTCTAAACGTCCGGATACCGCTACAAAGTTTCCTGATCAGCTGATAGGTCCTTCTCCTATTGTGCCAATTCAAGTGGAGGGAGTCTATACTAAAGCCCTGTTGGATTCAGGGGCCCAAGTGACTTTGATCTACCGAGATTTCTATGAGAGACACTTGAAACATATTCCCTTGCAAGAATTGAAGGATTTGGAAATCTGGGGTATCGGCACTGAGAAACTCCCTTATGACGGGTATCTGCAAGTGAGGTTGGAGATCGATCTGAAGTCATCAGACAGTCCGGAGGTTGTGACGCTTTGGCCATTGTGTGCCCCGACCCTCGGGTGCAAACAGAAGCTCTCTGATAGTGGGGACGAATACGGATCTAGTGCGGCGTCTCCTGACCCCATCGTAGTGGAAGAAGGGTCAACTCAAGGAGTGCACCCCATGTTACGACCGGTCTATCAGAGGATGGTCGAAGAACGGAAAGCACCTGCTGAGGTGGAAGACTGTGGAGACTGGGGGACAGAGAAGGTTCTGCAAGCAGGAGAAGTAGCGAGCTTCGGGTTTCAGTCAAATTGAACGGATCGCAACCAGGTCCCTATGTGGTGCTGGGAACCGATGTCAGTCATGGGAGTGAAACCGGAGTCGAAGTAATTCCTGAAATAATCTCCACAAAAGCCTTGAAGAGAACACGAGGAAGAGTCTCGGTCAGTGTGTGCAATGTGACAGATTCTCCAGTGGTCCTTAAGCACGAATGCCTATCGGGCAAGTAGAGTCTGCCACACCCCTCTCCACCGATTTAGGAGGGGGAGTGGATAAAGAGATTCCAGATGAAAGATTCTACCCTAAAGACGCTCCCATTTCACCTGAGTGGAAGAAACGTCTTCAGTCTCAAGTTCTAAAGTGGAAAGAATTATTCTCGAAAGATGAGTTCGATGTGGGCCTGGCTAAGAGTACGGAACACCGCATTCGGTTGCAAGAAGACAAGCCGTTTCGTGAAAGGTCAAGGCGAGTTCCGCTGGGAGACTTGGATGATCTGTGAGAACAGCTAAATGAGTTGCAGAGAACCAATGTGATTCAAGAGTCCAGGAGCCCATATGCATCTCCAATAGTGCTGGTCAGGAAGAAGAATGGTTCTGTCCGCTTGTGCATAGACTATCGCACCTTGAACCGAAGAACCATCCCCGACCAATACGCCACTCCTCGGATTGAAGATGCTTTACAGTGTTTGTCTGGAGCGAAGTGGTTCAGTGTACTAGACCTGCGAAGTGGATATCATCAAATACCGATGCACCCTGAAGACAAAGAGAAAACTGCGTTCATTTGCCCACTGGGGTTCTTTGAGTTCAATAGAATGCCTCAAGGTCTGACGGGAGCTCCAGCCACGTTTCAACGGTTGATGGAGAAGACAGTCGGGGATATGAATCTAATCGAAGTGTTGGTGTACCTGGATGACATAATTGTGTTCGGGAAGACTCTGGAAGAGCATGAGCAACGATTGGAGAAAGTCTTGAAGAGGCTCCATGAAGAGGGGTTGAAATTGTCTCTGGAGAAATGCCAGTTCTGCTTACCGTCAGTCACCTATCTGGGACACGTGGTCTCGGCAGAAGGTGTTTCGACAGATCCTCGGAAATTGGAGGCCGTAGCTTCTTGGCCTAGACCTCGAAATGTCACTGAACTTAGATCTTTCTTGGGATTCTGCTCGTACTATCGAAGATTTGTGGGAGGATTTGCAAAGATAGCTCAGCCGCTGAACAAACTCCTACAGAAAGAAACCACCGAAGAAGGCTGTAAGGTCTCTGACCGAAACCCTTCCGCTCCGGGACCAAGGAAAGCTAAAGAGTCCATACAAGGTGAATGGACTAGTCAATGTGAAGGTGCGTTTGTGAAGCTGAAAGAGAATCTAACCCGAGCTCCTGTTCTGGCCTACGCGGACCCTCACAAGCCATATGAACTACATGTGGATGCCAGCCGAGAAGGTTTGGAGGAGTCCTATATCAGGAGTATGATGGATTGCTGAGGCCTGTGGCGTACGTGAGCCAGAGCCTTGCGCCTTCTGAGAAGAACTATCCTACTCACAAACTGGAGTTCCTGGCCTTGAAGTGGGCAGTGGTGGACAAGTTGAAAGACTATCTGTATGGAGCTGAGTTCGTGATCAAGACGGATAATAATCCCTCACCTATATCCTTACTACTGCGAAACTGGACGCAACGGGACATCGGTGGTTGGCCGCTCTGTCAGGGTTTCGGTTCAGCCTGAAGTATCGCCCTGGGTGTGAACAATCGAGATGCTGATGCTCTATCAAGAAGACCCTACACTACAGAATGGACTCAGTTAACTCCAGACGGGGTGCAAGCTTTGTGTCAAGGAACAGAACGCCGGATCAAGGGAGGAGTTGAAGCGGAGGCCATAGGAGTCATGGCCGCGGCTGTCCCTGAGTTCTACTGTAACCCTACGCAATTGAGAGATGAAAACCTACCTACCTTTTCCAAGCAGGATCTGAAAGCGGATCAAGCTAGAGACCCTTTGATTGCATTGACCATAAAGGCCCTGACTGCAAACCAGCGAGAGATTCTGTTAACCAATTCCCCGGATGGAGCCAGATTGGTCTACAAAGAGTGGGAGCGGTTGAAGATGTTGGATGGGGTGGTCTACCGAAGGGCCCCTCGACCAATTCCGAAGAGATTCAACAGTTATTTCTCCCCCAAACACAGGGAGAGTGTGTTGCGATCACTACATGATGAGCATGGACATTGGGTGCTGAGAGAACTTTTAAGTTGGTGCGAGATAGGTTTTATTGGCCTTGCATGAGAGCTGAAGTTGAGAGTTACTGCCATTCCTGTCTGAGGTGCATTCAGAGGAAAACTCTACCAACCCGAGCTGCTCCAATGAGCCATCTACAGAGTCAGGGACCCATGGATTGGGTGTGCATTGACTTCCTGTGCTTAGAGCCGGATGCTAGTGGGCAAGGGAACATTCTGATAGTGACTGATCACTTTACCCGTTATGCCCAAGCTTTTCTACCAAAGACCAACGCGCTCCGACAGTGGCGAAGGTGCTGATGGAAAAGTTCTTTGTTCATTACGGCCTGCCAAGAAGAATACACTCTGATCAGGGAAGAGACTTTGAAAGTAGATTGGTCGGGCAATTGCTGGAGTTGTTGGGAATTCAAAAGACTCGAACTACGCCATACCACCCCTCAAGGTGATGCTCAGCCTGAAAGGTTTAATCGCACGCTGCTAAATATGCTGGGGACTTTGTCTAATGTGGAGAAGCAGAGTTGGAGTCGTCACATAGCTACTCTGGTGCATGCATATAACAGTACGGAGAGTGATGCCACTGGATATTCACCGTACCGTCTTATGTTCGGAAGAGAAGCTCGACTGCCGGTTGATTGGCATTTGGGTTATCTCTAGACCAGACGTCGGTAGCTTCTCATAAAAACTATGTGGATAGACTTCGGAAGAATCTGGCTTCGTTTGAACAGGCTCGTTTGACGTCAGGTAACAGGGAGCAAAGGAACAAGAAGAACTATGATCTGAAAGTTCGAATACAAGATCTACAACCCGGTGATAGGGTCCTGTTGAAGAATTTGGGTGCTGCTGCAAGACACAAGTTGGCGGATAGATGGAGTTCCCAGGTTTACATTGTCTGCAAGCAACTGCCGGGTCTGCCGGTGTATCAAATCCGCCCAGATGGAAAGGCTGGGCCTCTTAAGAACTGGCACCGAAATCATTTGTTACCTTTGAGAGAGGCTGTGAGGATACCAGTTGGGGACGAACTCCCTCCGCCGAATCTGCCTGTTCCACGTTTACCTCCTGTTACTCGGTCTCAACAGACTCGGGTAGTTGACCCTCCGCCGAATCCGCCTGTTCCATGTTTACCTCCTGTTACTCGTCTCAACAGACTCGGGCTGTCGAAGAGAGCGAAAGGACAGTGAGGAAGAAAGTTTCTGTCTGGACTGGATACGTTCACCGGAGCCTGAAGAGATTACCTCAGTTCCGGAACGATGGAGAGTAATTTGAGGCCTGAGGCTCCTGAATTCTTGTTGGAAGTCCCTGAGACTGTTGATATCTCTGAGCCGCTTGAATTTCAGTGGGAAGCCCCTGAGGCTGTGGGGATCCCGGTAGCTCCGGAAGCTTATTCAGGTGATTACGGTTCTATGCCTTCACTGGAGGGATCATACTCTGAAGAAACGTCTGCTCCAGTGATAGAAAGAGAAATTGAGCCAACGCCCATAGTACTTCCACCTGAAGAGGAACGGAGGGAGCCTGAACAAAAACGCTCTATTCGGCCGCCCAGCGTCTTACCTATGACTCACCCGGACATAGCACTGAAGAGGCCATCACCACTGTGCAGAGATTGCCCGAAGTGTCTGCTTTGTTAGCTGAGGTAGCCCAGAACATGAATCAGCTTGAGAAAGTGTTTCTAACCACTGCATGTATGCTGTATAACTGTGTGCAAATTGTAAAAAGATAATGTAACTGTTGTACCTCCTTGGAGAGACCCAAGAGTTCTAGGAGGGGAGAGTGTAGCGATGTGTTAAAGTTTACTGTGGCAGTACCCATTTCTCGCCACAAGATGGAGACTATCACGATTTAAGACCCTGGACACTTGAACTACATATCCATGCATGCTTTGCGAAGAAACAGGAAGTGGGTGGGTTTGTGGAGAGCCTGTACATCCTGCACCTCGTGGAGAACAGGCAGAGCGCGCCAGGGAGCTGAGGAGAGCGGATGCACAGAGACACACACAGAAGGAAAGATCAAGAGCTAGGCCGGAGCGCAGACAGAGTGGATTGGGCCTCACAATCGGGCCACCCAGCCTTGCGGGAGAGAGACATCACCAGCTGTATTCCGGGTGCAGTGCTGAGGAGAGAAGACCCCTCGAGTAAGGAGTACCGCGGTCGATGGAAGCGGGGAGCAGGCGGTAAGCTGGCTGAGTTGCGGCTGACCGACCGAAGGCCAGACAACAGATCCGGTGGTCGGCGTCCCCAGTCAATATCGAGCGGAGAGACGTCCTGGGTCAGCGGAACCTCAAGCTTGCGCTGGATGGGTGAGAGGCCCCAAGGCCGTGTGTAAATTTAAGCGTACACTGCTGTTTCCTTCTAAAACCCACAGGGCCCCAACTGACTAGTCGAAGACATCGTTAAAGTAAGCTCACTGGCCAGTAGAAAAGTACCCGGGTACCCTACATATATAAATATATATCACTTCAAGTTCTGGGACTTAACCTGTGCAGGACTCTGTTTTCCTTTTCAAAATCCATACAAGGGGGCAAAGAAAAAGCTACATTCTGAACGATTTTCCTTTTTTTTGTTCGCGCTGCGCGTCTATCGTAATACGAGAACTGTGTATTTTATTGTGTCCCGCTACGCGGTTTTTCCTCGAATTTCGTATCTTTTAATTTTCTGCTCGGTCGGGGTTTTTTTCCGAAAATACGAAGCCCTCGTGTTTTCGTTTCTTTTTACGCTACGCGTTTATCGTGTTACGAAAGTACTGTAAATCTTCCTGCATATACCGTGTCTTAAGAGCTGCAAACCTTTTAGTAAACCTTTTAAATTATAAAACTGTTCAGCGTGTTGGAGTATATTTATTCCCTAGTGCGGGGAGACTGACCCGTGGTTCATTTTCAGCGGCTCCTCCGGGAGTGAGCGCTACAATTGTCATTTGCAAAACTATGACCTTAGACATAAAGGGTTATTCAGAGAGAGGTGAAAACCAGGAGAATGACTGGAGAAGTGAAAATTCTAGGTCAAAATAGCCAAACCAGAAAAATTCTCCCATTTAAATCACTTTTCAAAGTGGTTATTTGGTCTAGATTGTTCATTCTCCTGGCAATTCTCCTGGTTTTCACCTCTCTCTGAATAACCCTGTAAAATATACTAGTAGCAAATAAAATCAGGGGTAAAAAAACTAAACATGTGCAATTAACTTTGTGATGAATTGCATTTCATCCAAACTTTTGGAAATTTGTTATTTCTAAAGTTTTACCAAAAATAGAAACACCATAACATACTATCAAAGCAAAATTTAATTCATTCATAACAGGTTGTTTTGTTTTGATGGTTGAAAATAGTAAGGGTCCTATTACATTCTTCACGCAAACGTTAACGCCTGCGCAAAAACACATTAACTCGAGGGGCAAAACCCTTTGCGCTGAATGTCGTATTACAATGTCAGCACAACAAACCCTCGCACTCGTCTAACACGGGTGGACCTGCACAAACCCTTTGCGAGTGTACTGTACTGCGCGCGTCCTATACTTAACATTGTGAGCGCAATTGCGTTTGTGCGCTGGTACACGGATAGTATTACAATCTATGCGCAGTTTTAGTCTTTGCACGCAGAAATTTAGCAACTCCTAAAAGCTGCGCACAAAAGCGCTTGAAAAAGGACACAGTTTATGACGGAAGAGATTGTTAAACACCAGACCATCTGCTATTTTGTGACGAGCATAGTAAAAACCGTATTTGAGTTGAAAAAAAGTTGGGCTGGAAGAAACTAAATTTTAATAAAGTTTTAAAAAAAAAGGGAGACAAAAATAAATAAAATAAAAGCATTTTGTGGTGAGGTGTTTGTTGCAAGGTGGACGGGAGAGATGCAGTTCTGTGTACTCTATTAGCATACGCGTATTCGAAGAAACTCAAGAAGAAAAGGAAGTGGTGGGTTCATCCCATAAACTCCGTGGGAGACACTCATGGACATTTCCAGACGCTGTACAAGCCGCAGAAAGAGAGAGATCCAGCGAAATTTGTCAATTACCTCCGGATGTCCATAGCCGCCTTCATTGTACCAGGAGCCACTGACCAAAATGGACACTAATATGCGGGCCGCCATATCACTAGAGGAGATGCTGGTCATCAACTTATGGTAAGTAGTCCGAAGGTCTGAACACCCCCGTTCAAACTGGAACGTAATGCAAATCAATAGGGGTCGAACTTCTGAAAATGAATGTGCCCTCCAAGGGGGCATATATGCAAGAAAGATATTGGCCATAAAAGGTGTATAGGGGTCCGGGTACTACCCTGGGGGACAGGAAACATGGAAAAAACTTTAAAAAAAAACTTTTTAAACCTTCCACTGCTGAGTGCTGAGCCATGTTACCGCTGTGCGATGAGCTAATTTTTACCGCTTTTGCTCAGGTTTCAACTAAACACGATTTGTAGCCACGGGGAATGTTTCATCAGCAAAAGGTTACTATTTAAATTAACAACAAAATAAGAAAATTACCAGCGAACTGACCCTACAGGTCAGCCACTGTTTATCGGGGAGTGGCAAACAGCAATGGCAAATTGTCTTTAATAAATGACAAAAAATACACTCCCAAATACCAACTAAAGACAACATATACACAAAAGCATAGTGAAGGAAAATTAGAGATATGAAATAGGGACAAAACAAGCGGTATGCAAAGCGGTATGTAAAGATGTAAGTATAGACACCAGGTCAATGAGTATGTGTAACAAGCGACTTGCAAAATGAACAACAAAACCTGGGGACTAAATTCCCAGAGACTAAATGCACATCCAATATGCAGAATTCTTAGAAAGTATGTGCACACAAATGAACCATCTCACATATTCGCTGCTGTCCCTAAGACTTAATCAGATTCTGCTCTTACCCTCACTAATGGTTACAAGACAAACGGCATTAAAACCAAAAAATTAGACACTCAGCTCGACATATGTTTCGCCGGTGAGAACCGGCTTCATCTGGAGTGAAAAATTGAATAGCTATCAAGCTATTCAATTTTTCGCTCCATATGAAGCTATCAAGCTATTAAATTTTTCGCTCCATATGAAGCCGGTTCTCACCGGTGAAACATATGTCGAGCTGATATAATAAAGGGTTATAATATTTAATATGTGGGTAAAAGCTTCTTGATCCAAGGAGAAATCTGACTGCCATTCTGGGGTCAAGAATTTTTTTTCCCAGTATGTTGCATATTGGCAAGCATTTCAGACTGGGTTTTTTGCCTTCTTTTGTATCAACAGCAGTAGGTGATGTGGGAGAGGCTAAACCCGATGGACGCATGTCTTTTTTCAGCCTATTTAACTATGTAACTATGTAACCGATGAGTGGGAATTGTTTGAGCAACACACAGGACAGGGTATACCTGAAATAGGCCAGACGGTATACAAGGACGCAATTCTAACAAGCCATTTTCATTATCATTCATTCATTGGATGTTATATACCCAGGACAAACTTGAAAACAAGAGAAATCTCAATGTATCCTTCCCGGTAAAATACTTTGCAAATAAATAAATATGTAAAATCCATAAATTTTCGTTCAGTAGTTTTTTGCAAACAGCGTTTCACTAACGGTCAACCTTTTCACGAACATCTCAAAGAGAAGGAAGAGAGGAAAGAAGAAGATGAGGTTTTTCGGTTTGCCACACCGAAAGAGAAAAGGAAGAGGAAAACGGACCAAACCCGATCAGATTGGAGCCCAGAATTAAGAATAAGAACAGGAAGAAAAGAAGAGAATTACAAATCCCCGGGCAAAAAAGCAAGAAGAGAATGAGAGGAAAGAGAGGAGGGCAGCAGAGAGAGACACAAAAAATAACAAAAAGAATAACAAAACATAATCCAACCACGGCTAATTTAGGAGGTATTTTTACCCTCACAGATATACAACTGAGTACAGACCAAATAAGAGTACTGAACAAAGGGCTTAAATTTGCCCCTACCCAAAATCCGAACCATTTCAACACCTACATTGACCTGCAGAGGTTTAAACGTAAACTATGCCTGAAAAAATATTTTATGAAAAACCCCATCGAGAGGGCACAGACGATGCAAGTATATAAACACACTGACTTAAAAGAAAAATCTAAATTTTTTGATTACGCCAGAAATTTCAACATTTGAAAAAATGGTGACAAGAGAAATGGAGAAAATAACGATAGGAACCAAACATAACCTTTCAAAAAAAGAAAGAAAGGCACTAGATGATCTAAAGAAAGACGGTTCAATCATAATCAAACCAGCTGATAAAGGAGGAGGCCTGGTTATACAAACCATAGAGAGATACAAAAGAGATTCGTATAAAATACTAAATGATGAAAGAACATATCAGAAAGTTAAGAAAGATCCAACGGAAGGAATCACCACAGCATTCCACCAGTATTTAGACGAAGGACATGTGCTAGGAATCCTCAACGATAAGGAATACAAATACCTAAAGATCCAACATCCCAGACGACCAACATTCTATCACCTCCCCAAGATTCATAAAGATGCTCAGAATCCACCAGGGATACTGATCATCTCGGGGATAGACTCCATTTCCAGCCGCACTTCAGAGTACATAGACAAAATGTTACAACCAATGGTACTCAATACCAAATCCCATCTGAGAGACACACTAAACCTCATACAAGATTTAGAACAAATATCCTGGAAAAAAGAATACATTTTGGTAACAAGTGATGTCCAGGCATTATACAGCAATATCCCTCATGAGGAAGGAATTGAATCAATAAGGAAACATCTGGAAGACGATAAAACCATATTACCCGAACAGAAATTATTTATCCTGGAAGGGATTAGACTCATCCTCAAAAACAATTACTTCTCATTTAATCATGAACACTACATACAAGTCAGAGGCATGGCTATGGGAACACGGTTTGCCACAAACTTTGCAAACTTGTACATGGACATCTGGAAAAGGACATAATAGAAGAGTGAAAAGAAGACATTGCCATCTATAGAAGATATATAGATGACCTTTTCCTGATATGGAAAGGAGGAGAAGAAACATTTATGTCATTCTTCACATAACTAAACCTGAAAAACCCAAACATCATACTAGACACCACTTGGAGCAAGGAAGCCGTAAATTATTTAGACCTCACAATCTATATAGAAGAAGGAAAAATATGTACCAAAACTTACTTCAAGAAGGTGGACAGCAATAGCTATATCGGTCAAGACAGCTGCCACCTGAACAGGTGGCTAGAAGGTGTCCCAAAGGGGCAATTCATTAGGATGAGGAGAAAATGTTCAAATATCGAAGATTTTAACATTCAGGCAGAGAAACTCACCAAGGACTTCATAGAGAAAGGGCATACCCAGAGGTACTAGAAAAAACCAAAGAAGAGATCACCCAGACAAACAGAACAGAATACCTCAAATATAAAGAGAAATCCCTCCAAAATCAACCACAGAATGAAACACCTTTCCTAGTTTCATAGAGCGAACAAGACCAGAATTTCAAACGCATAGTCAGAAAATTTTGACCTATCCTCAGGGAGGACCCTTTATTACAAGATAGCCTTCCCCTAAAACTGAGATTTATCTGCAGAGGGACCAGGAATTTGAAATCTAAACTGACTACAAGCGAATATGCGTCAAAGAAAATGAACAACCACTTCAAACAAAATACGGGATTCTACGGATGCGGAAACTGCAGAAGTACAGGAAATAAAAAGAGACACGTAACAAAGGTCACCAAAAGAAGAGGAGTCTGGAAAATAAAAGACATACTCACCTGTTTCTCAATGAATGTTATTTATCTCCTGATATGTCCATGCGGTCTGAAATACATAGGAAAAACCACAAGGGCCCTAGGCATAAGGATAAGGAAACATGTGAGGAATATAGAAAAAGGTTTGGAAACACACAGTGTCCCTGCCCATTTCAAAAAAGCACATAACTGTAACCCGCAAAATCTGGAATTCATAGCTGTAAAGAGGATACAGAATGAGAGAAGAGGAGGTGACCTAGCCCAAAAAATCGGACAAGAAGAAATGAGATGCATCTATGAATTTGACACCTTACATCTTTCATCTTTCATCTCATGTAACAACTTAGGACTTTGCTTGATCCCATTGTATACCATATACATTTGCCGATTCCGTGATCTCAGGAAAAGAAAGGAGAGACATGCCAATTGGTTCACATACACCATGTGACCTGTCCAATCCGACGGAGGCCCGCGCGCATGCGCGGAATGTCCGCGCGCAAATCGAAAATGAAAATTCCCAGAAACCAACCAAGTTAAAAGAGTACCAAGTAAAGTATAAGAGACGGACCTCAGAGAAAGAGAAACTATCCAGCGGAAGAGGCCAGAAGGCGAAACGCGTCCTGGATTACCCCATCTTTTGTTTTTATTTTATTTAACTGTATTGTTAATTACCCCTTAATAAATCAGTTTTTACCCCTGTACCCGCATCCTGTGATCACTTCAGAGCAGAGGTTGATCATTCAGCGCCCGCATCTACTTTTGGCAACCAGCCAAGAGGACCTGGAGGCTGCAGACGGATTTCGGTGACACAGGAGGAGATAAAAGAAGGGATCCAGTCACCTTGATGGACTGGGAAAGTGATAAAGTTTGAGCCTGGCATCCTAATAGGCTCTAAACCACGTGAGTTGATCAGCGATTTACACTTCTTACAGTTCCAGTTATACAGTGTGCGCTATGTGTATCCCCTTTTTTGTCTGATTCCAGGAGGACAAGACCTACATGACGGAAGAAGGAAAGAAAATCAGAGACCTGGTTTGTCCTCCATGAGCAGTAACACCAGTACAGACTTTAGCCACCAGGTGAAAGTAGAACATTGAATATCTCTTCACCTAACATGTTATCTGAACTCACACTAAGAAGGATTGTATTACTTTCAGGTTGTACCCAGAGGACGGTCTATGCCTTTACCCTTAGTAATCAACCTTTTCATATATTGTATACAATCACTTATATATCACTTATGTTTCTAAGTACATCCTGTTTGTTCAAAGTGTCAAGACAACCCTTTACGAGATATATCTTAGCAATCCGACACGCACACACTAAGTCACAACCTAGTGTGTTACGCACACAATTGATGTAGGCAGCGCCCAACCTAGATATACCCCAAATTTACCAAATCTACAAACAGCAATAGCATAGCATTGCTATTCTATCTAGGACAGGCAACAGCCTATATAAACATTTTACTGAATAGGCGCCATTCAAGGATTTACTTCATCCTTTTTGTCTTTTCACGAACATCGCAGACATTCGAAATTCGCCGAACTTTCAAAAGGCCGATGTTCGATTCAAACTCATATTCGAATCGAACCGGCAGCCCATCCCTAACGGTAAGTACGTAAGCATTTTAAATGTAATGATATTCCTAGACTTGTAATATCTGGATTAGGCAGTGGCTGAGTGACAGACAACAGAGGGTTGTGGTAAATGGAGTTTATTCGGCGCAAGGTCTTGTTACCAGTGGGGTACCTCAGGGGTCAGTACTTGGACCCATTCTCTTTAATATTTTTATTAGTGATATTGCAGAAGGTATTAATGGAAAAGTATGTCTTTTTGCTGATGACACAAAGATTTGCAACAGGGTTGACGTTCCTGGAGGGATCAGTCAAATGACAAATGATTTAGGTAAACTAAAAAAATGGTCGGAGTTGTGGCAATTGAGTTTTAATGTGGATAAGTGCAAGATAATGCACCTGGGATGTAAAAACCCAAGGGCTGAATATAGAATATTTGATACAGTCCTAACCTCAACATCTGAGGAAAGGGATTTAGGGGTCATTATTTCAGAGGATCTAAGGGTAAGTAGTCAATGTAATAGAGCAGCAGGAAATGCTAGCAGAATGCTTGGTTGTGTAGGGAGAGGTATTAGCAGTAGGAAAAGGGAAGTGCTCATGCCACTGTACAGAGCACTGGTGAGACCTCACTTGGAGTACTGTGTGCAGTACTGAAGACCGTATCTCCAGAAGGATATAGACATCTTAGAGAGAGTTCAGAGAAGGGCTACTAAAATGGTGTACGGCTTGAAGGAGAAAAGTTACCAGGAAAGGCTTAATGATCTTAACATGTACAGCTTGGAAAAAAGACGAGACAGAGGAGATATGATAGAAACATTTAAATACGTAAAGGGAATCCACAAGGTAGAGGAAGGGAGTATATTTAAAAGGAAACAAAATAGCAAAACAAGAGGACATAGTCTTAGATTAGAGGGGCAAAGGTTTAAAAGTAACATCAGGAAGCATTATTTTACTGAGAGGGTGGTGGATACATGGAACAGTCTTCCAGTAGAAGTGGTAGAGGCCAAAACAGTAATTGAATTTAAGCAAGCATGGGATAGGCATAAGGCTATCCTAAACAAAAGATAAATCCAGGTAAAGTATCCATGTAATTGGGCAGACTAGATGAGCCGAAAGGTTCTTATCTGCCGACATTTTTCTATGTTTCTATGTTTCTATCTGTCATCATTGTGAGTTGGTGGATTTGTGCAAATCTCTGTGTGTAGCTGCCTCCTCTCACTGTTCAAGACTAGGGATGAGCTGTTCGGTTTGATCGGTTCGGAGTTCGATTCGAACTTTTGCCATTCACAAGTTCGCGAACTTCGAACTTTTTGGTGTGTTCGGTTCAAGTTCTAAAAAAAATTTGAAAAAAGTATAAAAAAATTCTTAAAAAATCTAAAAATAAAGAGACTCTTTACTGCAGAATATTATAAGCAATGGCTTATTAGATATTGAATTAAAACGGGAATATTTTTAACATTGAAGCCATGGGATAAAACATTCTTGTTGCTAAAACATCAGGCAGACGAGGCCCTCTAAATCAGGCACTGTAGAGGGCAGCCCGCCGGAACCTCCCTCCCAAGGACCCCTTGACTTGAGGAGCATGCGGCCGCAAGATTACAGAGCTGCGACTGTGCGGGCTGGCCAGCCAGGTGCATGTGGCAGAGAGGTGGCGCAGGGACTCCAGGGAGGGAGCCACGGCAGACCCCCCTTCCGCCCAACTAGGATCCAGGTTGCAGGGTGCATGTGGCAGAGAGGTGGTGCAGGGACTCCAGAGAGGGAGCCACGGCAGACCCCCCTTCCACCCAACCAGGGCCCAGGGAGCCCCCACTGACCACCAGGCTAAAGTAAGGTGACACATTTTTAAATACAATAAAATCTGAGGACATTTTTAAATGTCCCCAGCAACATAAAACACTTTTTTTTTCATTCTAATACTTACCTGATTCCGGGATCCACAAACTGTAGAGGTGCTGCCCGGCAGTGTGCGGAATCATATGCTGCATTAATTATACTGTAAGGCTGGGTTCACACCTGCTTTTTTTTACGCGCGCAATAAGTGCGTTTCTTAATGCGCGTATCGCGCAAATGTAAAGAACAAGCAAACGCACATTGCAGCACGTTCACGGCCATAGACTGCAGAGTGAACGCGCTGCAATACGCCCCAAAGAAGCTCCTGTACTTCTTTGGGTGTAGGACGTTTTACAGCGCGTTCCTGCGCGCTGTAAAACACCCAGGTATGAACGTGTCCCATAGCAAATAATGGGATTTCCCTGTTTATGCGTTTTAAAGCGTGCAGGAACGCGCTTTAAAACGCTTAGGTGTGAACCGGGCCTTAAGATGCTGCCCGGCAGTATGAGGATTCATATGCTGCATTAATTATTCTTCTTACAAATTTGGTTACTTAACCCGTTTGCATTTGTATTGTAATATTGTGACATCCAGGGCCCGGGTGGCAAACCACCAGCTGGCTGAATGCCAGGAGCTCCGGCGGCACCCGGCGCAGCTGTGAGTGATCAGGGGGCAGGGCGCGGCGTGATGACGCAGAGCTGCTGGGACTGGTGTACGCCAATTCTCATCATATACAGTAGCGCAGTACTAGTGCCTAAACGTTCTTGAGCTGTTTTTCTTATAACAACTACTCTCGCTCTGTGCCCCTGTCTGGTATATTCCACTGCTTGTTACTGCTGGTGCGCTTCCATCCTGCCATACACTATAGCGCAGTAATATTTTGGTGCACTGCCACTGACGCTCGCCTATATTACCAGATTCATATAATTTTAATATTGGACCGCATGGTCCACACCTGCACTCTTCCACAATACCACAGAGGGGTTACTGTATGATGGCACTTGCTGGTCTGGTACCAAAAAGGCACAATATTAGGGTGCACTGACGCCTTTACCAGATTCAGATCTTTTTAATATAGGACCGCATGGTCCAACCCTGCACTCTTCCACAATACCACAAAAGGGTTACGGTGTGACGGCACTGTTGCCGACACTAAAGGCCACATTTTAAAGCACCTATTGTTACTTTCATCCAAAGCCTCCATAAGTTTCACCATAATTCAGCCAAAAAATCACTAAACTTGTTCTGCGCGTCCTAAAATGTCTTTTCATACAGGCTGCCGCCCCAAAAAGTTGTTTATGAATAGATTAAAGGAAAAGCATTTACCGTCATTTGAAATGTCATTTTTTTGGTTTTTCAATGTTTCTATACATCCTACAAATCCGCCACTTCACGGGCAGGTTATAGGGACCTCCTAGGCACGATATTTGAAGGAATTTTTTGTTTTTATTTTTAACCCTTATTTTATGGAAAACTCACTGTTCCTTTAAAAACACCCGGACCCCCATACACCTTTTATGGCAAATATCTTGCATATATGCCCTCTTGGAGGGCACGCTGTTTGGTTCGTGTTTGCGTTCGAACTCGAACTTTTGAAATTGTTCGAGTTCGATTGCGAACCGAACACGGGGGTGTTCGGCTCATCCCTATTCAAGACTGTAGGTATGCCTCTGAGTGACAAGCTCACAAAAACACTATTCTCAACTGCATACTTACACATGCACTTTCAGGCCACACATTAAGTCACAAATAACTTATGAAGCCAACAACAAAGTTTGATGCCTAAACTATTTATCATTTATTTTAAAAGGCACCATAACACTTTTTTTTTAAACTAGTAAAAATATAAATATCAAACATTTTTACTTTTTTCCAAATTCGTCTAACAATTAAAATTCTACAAATTACAATACTCTGGCGCATCCCCCTCTATCAATCCTGCCAGAAATCCAGAGTAGAAGCTGCTGCTGGCAGAGGGTTGAGGGCCTGCATCATGCGGTAGGTGTGGTGGCTGCTGGTGTCCTGCAGCATGGAACATGGAAGGCAGATGTGGGTTCAGGATGCCTTATATCGTTTGCGTCGTCTGCATTCTAAAATAGATGGTCTTTATGATCTTCCTCCTCAGCACGGAGAGTATGTGGATTCTCATGGGGCTCGGGAATGGCTCCCCTCAGGAATGGCTGGTAGATGGGGGTGTTGCAGCAGCCGCCGCAGGACCTGCCATGGGTTGAGCCTCCGCTCCTTCACCTTAGCCTACACCTCTCCCTCTGATGCCTCTGGACCAATGGACAAGCTGGGTGATGACGGGTTGGCTGCTGGGTCCTGTGAGCTGCTTCCAGCTGCACATGGCTCCAAACTTTTCTGCAGGAATAACAACTGGTCGGCAAATTTATATGGTCGGGACCTCTTGGCCCCTGAGCTGGACCGTCCACATTGCTCTAGTTTGCGCAGGTGATGGAGTAGTTGTCCAAGACAGTCTGCAATTTGGACATGACATCTTGTACTAGAAAACAAAAAGAATGACATAAGGAATGTGTTACATCCTCAGCCCCCGCTGTGCTCCCGGGGGGTCTGGGCAAGAAGGGGGACCGCTGACTGGTCGGGTGCCAGCACTTTCTGCTGGCAGATCGGCATCTGAGGGGGCGGGGTCAGGCGTGGTTACCAGGAGCCACCGGCTTTAAAACAGGGCTTGAGGAGTTGCCTCATCGCCCTGTTGTGGAGTTTGTTTCACGCTCCGCTACGTCTTGCAACTGATTGAATTTATTGTTGACGACCCTGCTTTGTATGAGATTCCTGCTCCTGTATTTGACCTGGCTTGACTTTGACCAATCTCTCTCTATCGTGTGTATTATGCTGTTTGCGTGTTTATACTATCTCAAGTATTTACCAGAACGATTGGTTTCTGTATTCCTGACTGCCCTGCACCTTGAATACTTCACGGACTGTCGTCCCACGTATTGTGTTTCTGAGCGTGTCCTAGGCTTTCTGTCGGTCTCAAAACCCTCGTAGCCTAGAGGCAATTCAGCTAGTCCTTTGAGTCCCCTGGCTCTTGAATTACAAACTGTATTTGTTGATATTTCTGTGTTGATCAAGAATATATTGTTGCCCTTAAGGATCTCAACTCCGCTACTCTTGGGTAAGTGATATAGCTACCGTTACATCACAACAGGGCCAATGGATCCGGCAACTGTATCTGACCTAACGTCTAAGCTGAGTAATAAAATCTGTATACAAGAAAATCAAGAGCAACGTTTGGATCAGTTTACTCAGGCTTTGGGCCTAGTCATATCTCAGTTAAACAAGGCCTCACCGTCTCCCCCTCCTGCGATTGACAGGTCCACACAAGCAGTCTCTGTGATTACTACTGAGGTGTCTCATGTTCACTTAAAGACTCCCACAAGTTTCAATGGGAGTACTGGGTCTTGTAGAGGGTTTGTAACCCAAATAAGTATTATGTTCAAGTTAAACCCTGGCATGCGTTCCACAGATAGAGCCAAGGTGGCTCTATCTGACTGATAAAGCTCTCCTGTGGGCAACCCCTTTATGGGATCTGGACAGACCAGTGATATACAATTATGCTGAGTTTGTGACTAGCTTGAAGCATATGTTTGACCCCGCTAGAAGGGCAACAGGGGCAGCCAGAGCATTATGGCGTATTTCCCAGGGCACCCGCCGAGTTGCTGAATATGCTCTAGAGTTTAAAACCTTGTCATCAGAACTACTCTGGTCAAATGATGTGCTTGTTATGGTGTTTCTTGAAGGACTCTCAGAGACCATTATGCATGATTTAGCACCTCTATCATTACCTGAGGATCTAGAAGACCTCATAGATTACTGTATAGCACTAGATAATCAGATCAGACTTTAAAACAGGGCTTGAGGAGTTGCCTCGTCGCCCTGTTGTGGAGTTTGTTTCACGCACCGCTACGTCTTGCATCTGATTTAATTTACTGTTGACGACCCTGCTTTGTATGAGATTCCTGCTCCTGTATTTAACCTGGCTTGACTTTGACCAATCTCTCTCTCGTGTGTATTATGCTGTTTGCGTGTTTATACTATCTCAAGTATTTACCAGAACGATTGGTTTTTGTATCCCTGACCTGCCCCGCACCTTGAATATGTGACACATACGAGGTATGTGCACAATTGTATAAAGTAAGTAATTGTCATGTATAGTGGTGACATTGAAAGGTATGTGTTTATGTTTTCTATGTGGTATATGGTGCCTATAACAAGTCACTATGAGAATGCAGCTCTCTGCTGCAGCAGCAGGGGACTGTTATTATGACGCACAGGGTCTTATGTTCCGGAAGGATTGGGGGAAGATTATAGGTGTGGCACTGGTGATGTGTTCCTGCTTACCCTCATAACCACGAGGATACTGTGGAACAAGCAGCCAATCTGTCTGTCTCCTCATTCTTTCCTGTTTTTACAGGTATTTACATCTGTCTGCTGGCCCTCTGAACGGGGTCTGCAACAGATTCTTGGGGGCTCGTCCGTAAACTTATGATCTTCGGGACCAACAGAGTATGGATACAGCGGCTGTGATCCAGAAAAGTCAGTTGTGAGAAGCGCGTCCTGGCTGGCTGGTGACGGTGACGTGAGGGATCGTGAAAAGGGTCATCATGGCGGATAAAGTACGGAAGAGCGTGGTGTGGAACATCAGAAAAAAACTTCTCACCTTGTCCGCTGGTGAACTATTTCAGATCGCCCAGAGCATTGTTACGGTACCAGACGGGAACATTACTGAACTAGATGCTGGAGACCAAGAAGGCTGCTTTGAATACATTAATGCGTTCATGTCCAGTGCAGACTTACTAGACTCAGAGGATAGAGGTATGGCTGAACTGTTGAACTTGAGAGACATCGTTGACTCTGTTGAGCATGTTCAAACTACGTTTACACCTGTTCATCAATAGAATGATGACACTGCTCCTACCGCATCGTCTACAGCTGTTGCTGACAAAGGGTCTAGTGTAGCATCTACACAAAATTCGACGTTGCGCAACAACCTTTGACCAGACTATCACACAAACACGCAGCAGTGATAATGCACAGTTTAGCAACAACCCTGAACGGTCCATGCAGTTACTGACAGAGAAGGATGTCTCCCTCAGGGACCTCTCCTACCTCCAGCGTCGCGAATTTAAGATACAAGGAGGACAAATTTGTGATTACACATCTGACATCACATACACAGGTGTATGCAGACAAATTGAAGATGGAATCAAAGAAAATTACAGTGATGCTGACATAGTCAGGGGGACACTACGGATAATAAAAGCAGGCAGTTTCAAGGACATGTTGATGAATAAAGAAGACATAACAGTTGAGGAACTCAAAGGGTTTCTTCGGTCGAATTTAGGAGACAAAAATAGCACAGAATTGTTCCAGGAATTAATGTGTGCAAAACAAAATGAGAATGAGAAGCCTCAACAGTTCTTGTATCGAGTAACGGGTCTTAAACAGAAAATCATCTTTGCTGCAAAACAGGCTGACACTGAAGTGAGATACAGCACAGAAACTATTCAGGATGTATACCTTCACACAGTCTACCAGGGTTTAGGGCACAAATATACAGACATTCGTAGGGAGTTAAAACCCCTGCTTTCCAACCGCAACGTCGCAGATGAGGAAATACTAAGAAATGTAACAAGAATCACCAGCGATGAGAATGAGAGGGCCCGAAGGCTGGGTCCTGTAACACGTAATAAGCAGAGCATTGCAAGTTGTACCCTGCTAGAAAGTGAACCTGTGAGAGAAATTCATGAGCAGAAAAATGTGGATGATCCAATTAAACAACTGACAGCACGTGTCGAAGCACTTAGCAGTATGGTAGACTCCATGAGAAATCCAACACAACCTGATCCTACCTTTCAGTATTCTATGAGTCGACCACCTCTACAAAAAGGGGCTAAACGTCATGGTTGTTTAAAGTGTGTGGAAGCTGGTCTGCAAAACTGTACTCACTGTTTTCAGTGTGGGGAAGAGGGGCACCTGTCCAGGGGATGCCTCCGGAAACGTAACCCGCAGGGAAACGGGAAGCGGTCACTGCAACGGGGCAACCAGTGACCAAGTCCTCCCTGTCCCATGGCACAAATGATGACAGATCAGAGGATGAACCTGGTCCTACAAAAAGCAAAACGAAACCATTTCATTATACGCCATTCAAAACTTCCAAGGACAAGGAATGGCTTAATCAGACTTCTACTTTCTCTGTCCCTAGGAAAAAGAATGAGGCCATTGTCAATCTAATAGGAAGGAAGGCTTTGACACAGTGCAACCTCAATGGCCTAGCAGTAAGTGCTTTGCTTGACACTGGAGCTCAAGTCAGTATCATTGATCGTGCTTGGAAAGATAAATATTTGCCAGCTGTGGACTAGAGACCTCTTTCTGAACTTATGGGAACTATGGGGAAGCTGGAAGTGTATTCTGTGACTGGAGATGTCATTCCATTCGATGGCTGGGCTGTTATTACTGTTAATTTAGAAGGAAACAATGACCCTAACCTCTCTATCAGCGTTCCCTTTTTAGTAAGTCATCTGCCAATTGAAAGGCCACTACTTGGGTTTAACGTAGTGGAAGAATTAATTCAGAGACAACCCAAGCGCCTTGTGCAGGCTTTAGTCTCTCTACTATCAGGAGCCATCTCTATGTCAAACGAGAAAGCTCAAACTCTGGTAAGCTGTGTCCAAACCCCTGAGCTGAATGAACAGTGGGGACGTTTGAAGGTAAAGAGTGGTGGCGTTGTCATTCCAGCAGGTCAAGTGATGTGGGTAAAGTGTAAAATACCACCTAACATGGATCAGCCCGACCCAGTCATACTGTTTGAACCAGAGGAAAACAATGTGCAGTTGGAAAAGCTGGATATAGGGGGGGCTCCTAGAAGTACAGAACCAGGAAAGGCCTTATGTCTCTGTTCCAATTGGTAACAACTCCACATGTGAAATAACACTGCCTGGTAACACAATCCTCGTTATATTCAGCCAATTGAAAAAGTACTGGAGGCAGAGCGATCAGGAGAACAGAAGTCTAAGGTATCGGTCGAGGGTGTGACTACCTCAGGTACTGAAGAAACCTTGAAACGGTGGCACCCACCTGTAGATCTAAGCCACTTGAGTGAGGAACAGCAGCAGGTGGTAAGAAAAATCCTGTATGAAGAGTCTGTGGCATTTTCTCAAGATAAGAGTGACATGGGTTGCATTCCGAGCCTACAAATGTCAATAAATCTCAAAGACGACATACCAGTGCAGCGGTCATATTCATCGGTACCTAAACCTTTATTCCAAGAAGTGAAAGATTATATACAAGATCTCCTGGCAAAAGGGTGGATTGTGAAGTCCAAGTCCCCTACTATCTGCACCAGTGGTCTGCGTCCGAAAGAAGGATGGCTCACTTCGCCTGTGTATAGATTATCGCCTCCTCAATAAAAAGACTGTACCAGATAGGCACCCTCTGCCAAGAATTCAAGACTTGCTTGACACATTGGGGGTTTATGCATGGTTCAGTATTCTCGACCAAGGTTAAAGCCTACCATCAGGGCTTCATAGCCGAAGGTTCTAGGCACATGACAGCTTTCATAACTCCCTGGGGACTTTATGAGTGGATAAGAATTCCCTTCGCCTGTCCAATGCACCTGCAGCGTTCCAGCGCAGTATGGAAGAAATGCTAGATTCTCTCAGAGATGAATGTTGTATACCGTACCTTGATGACGTGTTATGTTATGCCAAGTCTTTTGAGGAACACGTGGAAGGACTTTGCAAAGTTCTTCAAGCTCTCCAACATCATGGAGTCAAGCTTCGGCCTGAAAAATGTGAGCTCTTCCGAGGTGAAGTCCGATACGTGGTCGTCTTGGTCTGCGCGAAGGTGTGCGGAACGATCCCAAAGATCTTCAAGCAGTTATGTCACTCAAAAGTCATACTCCACATACCGTCGGTGAGGTAAGAAGGCTTCTCGGCTTCCTAAGCTACTATCGCTCGTTTATCCAAGATTTTTCAGGTGTAGCTAAGCCTATGTATGAGCTCCTACAAGCAAAGCCTGGGGTGGCACCAGTTGAGTCCAGTAGGAGAAAGACCAAAGCCCCCCAAATGCCTTCCAGAACTCCTGTGGAGTGGACAAGTGAGCATCAGAAATCTCTTGAAACCTTGATTGACATGTTGATAAAGCCACCAATTCTTGCCTATCCAGACTTCAATTTACCATTCTCGCTGCACACCGATGCATCTGAAAGGGCCTTGGGGCTATACTCTACCAGAGTCAGGATGGAAAATTAAGAGTCATTGCGTATGGCTCCCGGACACTGTCCCAGGCCGAAAGAAATTACTGCCTACATAGTGGTAAACTTGAGTTTCTTGCACTTAAATGGGCAGTGTGTGAAAAATTCAGAGACTACCTGTTCTATGCTCCACATTTTACCATTTACACAGACAACAATCCCCTGACCTACATAATGAGCACTGCGAAGCTGAATGGGGTTGGCCATCGCTGGGTGGGAGAATTGTCCGACTACACTTTGATGTGAAATATAGGCCTGGTAAAATAAATATTGATGCTGACACACTGTCGCATATCCCCCTTGACATCGAAAAGTATACCACTGAGTGCACTGAGCAATTGTCATCTGAAGTGGTGCGAGCAGTCTGGGATGGAGCTCGCGCAGCCAAAAAGAAAGATGTGGCTTGGGTTGCAGCACTCAGTATGTCGTCTATGGAAACTGACCCAACATCCCAAGGTTCATTGTTGCCAAGAATAAATAAAGATGAACTCTCCAAAGCTCAACGGGAGGATCCAGTGATAGCCAAGATATTGAAGATGAAGGAGGAAATCAAGGTGCCAGATGAAAGTCTAAAGAAAACCGTGACTGGAGCGGCCAAGAAACTTTTGTATGAATGGAACAAACTAATTATAGAGGATGGATGTCTCTATAGGCAAACAGCTCAAAACAAACAACTTGTTCTCCCAACCCAGTATAAGCAACTTTCTTTGGAGCACTTACATGACAACATGGGACATCTGGGCACAGAACGGGTTCTTCATCTGATGAGACAAAGATTCTACTGGCCATATATGAAGAAGGAAGTAGAGGAGTATATCACAAAGAAGTGTCCCTGTATTAAGCAAAAGAAACCAACGACCCATGTCGAGCACCCATTGGGAGTATAACATCCAGCTCACCTCTAGAACTTGTTTGCATCGACTACCTGCACTTAGAGCCAAGCCGGGGTGGGTATGAGTATATACTAGTGGTCGTAGATCACTTTACTAGGTTTGCGCAAGCTTATCCTACTAAAAACAAGTCTGGCCGTACGGCAGCTGAGCGTCTTTTCAATGATTATATCCCTCGGTTTGGTTACCCTGGAAAGCTACACCATGACCAGGGCAGGGAATTTGAAAATTAGCTTTTCAGGAACCTTCGGGAACTTGCTGGAGTACGCCATTCGAGGACCTCTCCGTATCACCCTCAAAGTAACCCAGCTGAGAGATTCAACCGGACTCTCCTCCAAATGCTCCGGACCTTGGTTGATAAGGAAAAGATACGTTGGAAAGATCACCTTCCCCAGATCGTCCATGCATATAATTGTACACGTCAAGAGTCAACTGGGTATTCCCCATTCTATTTACTGTTTGGACGCCACCCTTGCCTTCCTGTTGACTTGATATTTGGGCTCGTTGAAGAGGATGAGGGATTAACTCATAAGGGATTTGCTGATCATTGGGCTGGAAAGATGGCTGAAGCATATCAAATAGCAAATGAAAACAGTAGGCAATCAAGTGCGCGGGGTAAAGCTCAATATGACTTGAAGGTCAAAGGTGTTATTCTGAAGCCTGGAGACCGAGTTCTTGTTAGAAATTTGAGAGAGCGAGGAGGCCCAGGGAAACTAAGATCATACTGGGAGAAGATCATCTATGTGGTGAAAGAGCAAGTAGCAGACAATCCGGTTTATGTGGTGAGTCCTGAGAATGGGAACAAAAGTGGAACTAGAACCCTGCACCGAAACCTATTACTGTTGGTGAATGACTTGCCTGTGGAGACACCATCACACCCACTGAAACACAGGAACCAGAAACAAAGCAGACAAGGTAACAGGGAGAAGACAAGAGAACCTACCTACCACAGTGACATCACCGATTCAGATGAGGAAAGCTCTGAAAGATACTGGTTGAGAATTCCTGAGAGTTGGACAGAGCATAAGAGACAGCATACTTACCGGCAAGGTTCAAAACTGAACCATGAGAACTCTCTTGTCGAAATGACGTTACCATCACCTGAGAGAACCGTGCGAGAAAGAGATCAAGTCCAAGTCCCACAGGAACAGAGACACAGTTTGATCGAGACTCAATCACCAGAAGAATTGATCCTGAATTCAACATTTCCACCTGAAGTCAGTGGAGACAGTGATAGTGAATGTGCCCTGCCTGATGAAGCGGAAAGTCTGACATCAGAAAGCTGTATCGAACCAAGACGGTCAGTGAGAGGGAGTAAGCCAAGACAAGTGTTTACGTACGAAACACTGGGTCAACCATCGCTACAACCACAGACTATGCTCCACAGTGTAGCAGCATATACCTTTCCTCACTTACCTGTATTGGCTACACCATATTATATGCCACCACTCTCATACTACCCGTTTCACGACTCATACAATATGGTACCATGCATTCCCACAGGGACAGCATATTAAGTTAAGAAAGTGGTGTTCTGGACATAGTAATCTTGCGCCTGAGTGTATATATATTTTTTTGTAGCTGGTGCCCATTTTATTTTGTCGGGGAGGATGTGACACATACGAGGTATGTGCACAATTGTATAAAGTAAGTAATTGTCATGTATAGTGGTGACATTGAAAGGTATGTGTTTATGTTTTCTATGTGGTATATGGTGCCTATAACAAGTCACTATGAGAATGCAGCTCTCTGCTGCAGCATCAGGGGACTGTTATTATGACGCACAGGGTCTTATGTTCCGGAAGGATTGGGGGAAGATTATAGGTGTGGCACTGGTGATGTGTTCCTGCTTACCCTCATAACCACGAGGATACTGTGGAACAAGCAGCCAATCTGTCTGTCTCCTCATTCTTTCCTGTTTTTACAGGTATTTACATCTGTCTGCTGGCCCTCTGAACGGGGTCTGCAACAAATACTTCACGGACTGTCGTCCCACGTATTGTGTTTCTGAGCGTGTCCTAGGCTTTCTGTCGGTCTCAAAACCCTCGAAGCCTAGAGGCAATTCAGCTAGTCCTCTGAGTCCCCTGGCTCTTGAATTACAAACTGTAGCTCCCCAGCCACTTTTGATTTCCTTTCTGGTATTCTATTATTGTTGCTGTATTCTATCGCCCACCGAGCTCCCCAGTGCACTCCCTTTCTGACCTAACCCAAATCCTTAGTAATTTGGAGGCTCAAAACCAAAAAAGTGAACTGCTGGTCCTCGGCAATTTTAATGTTGACTAGCTGAATCCTAAAAACAATAAACACTGCTCCCAGTTTAAGGCTTTCCAGTTAACACAATTAATCTCCTCCCCCACTCGCATTAATATGAAAAGCCTTAACCATACCTTGCTGGACTGGATTCTACCCTCATGTCCTGATAGAATACAAGAGGCATGCGTTCTCGCTAATAGCTTCAGTGATCACTGTCTAGTGTACTGTGTGCACAAAATAAAGGCCACAAAATCTCCCCCAAAGGTAATAATCACCAGGTCCTTCAAGAAATTTAATCTTGAATCCGTCCTAAATGATCTCAAACTGCTCACATGGTACAGGCTAAACCTAATCCCAGACCTGGACTGTGCAATTGAATACTTTCAGTCAGAGCTCCTGCAAGTCTGGAATGCCCATGCTCCACTGCGTAAAGTGCAAGTCAAAGGGGCACATCTCCCCTGGGTTACAGCTGACCTCACACACATGTACTAGCTTAGAGATTCACTCTGGTCAAATTTCAAGAGTGCTGGATCCATGAACGATCACGGTGAATACTGAAAATGGCGGTATGCATGCTCAAAGCAAACAAAAATGGCCGAAGCCCAATACTTCAATGAAAACCTAAACAATAACATATCAAACCCGAGAAATTTTTGGAAAATCATAAATAACATACAATCGCCCCCTGTCCGCTCCCAACCAGCTGCTGTCAAAGTAAACAACCAAACCCTGCAGCACCCCCTAGATGTAGCAAATGCCTTTAATAACTATTTTGTTGGATGCGCCAACACCCTGATTGCTAAGCAAGCAATTGAAACACTTTCAGAAAGGCAGCACACAAGTCAGATCCTTCCAACTGTGCAAAAACCCTGTATCAAAGAGAAATTCAGTTTTAGACTGGTGCCTGTCAGTGCCATTACTAAACTTCTCTGTAACCAAAAAATTAAACACCAGTCAGGACCTGACCAAATCCCAGCAATGCTGCTGAAAATCAGCACGAAAACTTGTCGCAACCCTAATCAATGAATCACTGGCGACTGGATATATATACCCAAACTCTGGAAGACTGCGAGATTGGTACCTTTCCATAAAAGTGGAGACAATACTTTGGTATCCAACAACCGTCCAATATCTTATTGATTTTTTTGATTGGGTAACAAAAATAATAGACACAGGTGGTGCAGTAGACATTGCTTATTTAGATTTCAGTAAGGCTTTTGATACTGTTCCGCATAGAAGGCTTATCAATAAATTGCAATCTTTGAGCTTGGATTCCAATATTGTTGAATGGATTAGGCAGTGGCTGAGTGACAGACAACAGAGGGTTGTGGTAAATGGAGTTTATTCGGCGCAAGGTCTTGTTACCAGTGGGGTACCTCAGGGGTCAGTACTTGGACCCATTCTCTTTAATATTTTTATTAGTGATATTGCAGAAGGTATTAATGGAAAAGTATGTCTTTTTGCTGATGACACAAAGATTTGCAACAGGGTTGACGTTCCTGGAGGGATCAGCCAAATGACAAATGATTTAGGTAAGCTAAAAAAATGGTCGGAGTTGTGGCAATTGAGTTTTAATGTGGATAAGTGCAAGATAATGCACCTGGGACGTAAAAACCCAAGGGCTGAATATAGAATATTTGATACAGTCCTAACCTCAACATCTGAGGAAAGGGATTTAGGGGTTATTATTTCAGAGGATCTAAGGGTAAGTAGTCAATGTAATAGAGCAGCAGGAAATGCTAGCAGAATGCTTGGTTGTGTAGGCAGAGGTATTAGCAGTAGGAAAAGGGAAGTGCTCATGCCACTGTACAGAGCACTGGTGAGACCTCACTTGGAGTACTGTGTGCAGTACTGGAGACCGTATCTCCAGAAGGATATAGACATCTTGGAGAGAGTTCAGAGAAGGGCTACTAAAATGGTGTACGGCTTGAAGGAGAAAAGTTACCAAGAAAGGCTTAATGATCTTAACATGTACAGCTTGGAAAAAAGACGAGACAGAGGAGATATGATAGAAACATTTAAATACGTAAAGGGAATCCACAAGGTAGAGGAAGAGAGTATATTTAAAAGGAAACAAAATATCAAAACAAGAGGACATAGTCTTAGATTAGAGGGGAAAAGGTTTAAAAGTAACATCAGGAAGCATTATTTTACTGAGCGGGTGGTGGATACATGGAACAGTCTTCCAGTAGAAGTGGTAGAGGCCAAAACAGTAATTGAATTTAAGCAAGCATGGGATAGGCATAAGGCTATCCTAAAGAAAAGATAAATCCAGGTAAAGTATCCATGTAATTGGGCAGACTAGATGGGCCGAAAGGTTCTTATCTGCCGACATTTTTCTATGTTTCTATGTTTCTATATCATTGCTTCCTGTAACGTCAAAAATCTGGGAAAAATGGGTTTACACTCAATTACGCGATTACTATCAGTATTGGAACTATTTAACCCCAGATCAATCCGGCTTACATCCAAATTATTCAACCACAACTGCCCTTTTAAAAGTTTCCAATGATATCCAGGCTGGCATGGAACAAGGAAACCTAACTGGAGCCATCTTCCTTGATTTTGCCAAGGCCTTTGACACCATAGACCATGGCATCTTATTACAAAAACTTAAAAACTCTGGTATTGGTGATCGCACGCTAACCTGGTTCCAATCATATGTGTCTGATCGGTCGCAATATGTGTCCATTTCTGACAGCACTTCCCTCCCCCTGCCAGTCACGTGCGGTGTACCCAAGGCTCGATACTCGGCCCCCTGCTATTCACAATATTCATAAATGATCTGCCCAATGTCTGTAAAGCCTCAACTGTACGCATGTACGCAGATGACACTGTAATCTATACCAGCAAACCAGATCTCCCACAGCTGGAGGCCGTGCTGCAAGACCAATTCAAAGAGGTAGAAAAGTGGATCAAAGATAACAAACATTTTCTAAATGCTGACAAAACTGTTACAATGCTCTTTGGAACAGCACCTAAACTACACAAATTAGAAACACCCCATCTATGTGTCAGGACAAAATCAAATGGCACGCTGACCACAGTCACTTCTCTCAAATATCTAGGTATGTGGTTAGACCCAAATCTATCCTTTGGCCCCCACATTGAAAAACTTTCATCTAAAATTTACCCCAAACTAGTTGCCCTGTACAGAAATAAATACTGCCTGAGCCCCGCGGTAAGAAAGCAGATTGTACAATAAATGCTTATGCCAGCTATTGAATACGGAGACGTAGTGTATGCAGCCGCCCCGCAAACGCACCTCCAGAAACTTACTACATTGTATAACTCATTCTGTCACTTTGTGCTACAATGTAGCTACATGACCCACCATTGTGACATGTTAAAAGAACTAAACTGGCCGTCGCTGGAATCTAGACGCACCCTTCACCTTTCCAACCTGGTGTTTAAAAGCTTTTCTGGGAAGCTACCAACGTACCTGAATAGGCTGCTTCCCTCAGCAGTTCCCTCATCCTATAACCTCCGATCCAGGAGCAGCACCTTACTTGCAATACCACAATACAAAAAGCAAGTGGCTCGATCCTCATTTTCCTACAGAGCACCACAATTATGGAATAACCTCCCAGACGCCATCAAATGTTCCCCCAGTCTAAAGTCCCTTAAGAGCTCCATAAAACCCAAGGGCTGAATATAGAATATTTGATACAGTGCTAACCTCAACATCTGAGGAAAGGGATTTAGGGGTTATTATTTCAGAGGATCTAAGGGTAAGTAGTCAATGTAATAGAGCAGCAGGAAATGCTAGCAGAATGCTTGGTTGTGTAGGGAGAGGTATTAGCAGTAGGAAAAGGGAAGTGCTCATGCCACTGTACAGAGCACTGGTGAGACCTCACTTGGAGTACTGTGTGCAGTACTGGAGACCGTATCTCCAGAAGGATATAGACATCTTGGAGAGAGTTCAGAGAAGGGCTACTAAAATGGTGTACGGCTTGAAGGAGAAAAGTTACCAAGAAAGGCTTAATGATCTTAACATGTACAGCTTGGAAAAAAGACGAGACAGAGGAGATATGATAGAAACATTTAAATACGTAAAGGGAATCCACAAGGTAGAGGAAGGGAGTATATTTAAAAGGAAACAAAATAGCAAAACAAGAGGACATAGTCTTAGATTAGAGGGGCAAAGGTTTAAAAGTAACATCAGGAAGCATTATTTTACTGAGCGGGTGGTGGATACATGGAACAGTCTTCCAGTAGAAGTGGTAGAGGCCAAAACAGTAATTGAATTTAAGCAAGCATGGGATAGGCATAAGGCTATCCTAAAGAAAAGATAAATCCAGGTAAAGTATCCATGTAATTGGGCAGACTAGATGGGCCGAAAGGTTCTTATCTGCCGACATTTTTCTATGTTTCTATGTTTCTATGTTTCTATATTAACATACCTCTATAAGGAATGCACCCGTAAACATGTAACATAGTGACTATATACAGAATGCACCTGTAAACATGTAACATAGTGACTATATTTCCTACATATTTATTTTCTGTTAATCTGTATATTTGTTTTGTGTTAATTTCTTGCATTTTACTACTTTGCATTTCTGTAACCATGTTCTTGAACCCAGGACATACTTGAAAACGAGAGAAATCTCAATGTATCCTTCCTGGTAAAATCCTTTATAAATAAAATAAATATTTCTGTGTTGATCAAGAATATATTGTTGCCCTTAAGGATCTCAACTCCGCTACTCTTGGGTAAGCGTTATAGCTACCGTTACAGAATGTTGATTGAATGTGATCATAACCAAGAAAATCTCATTTTTTTTACAGGTATCTTGCAAGTGGCTGCAGTCTGCAAGATCTTCACTTAAATTTCCAGATTGGACGAACAACAGCGCAACATGTGTCAAACGATTTGGGACATCCTGAAGGAGAAATGTATCCCTACACTGACTGAAAATACATTAGCCCGATATAGCGGAGGGTCTATCGATTCAGAGATTCCTTCACAAATAGTTTCTGTACTGCCAGCGGTCAAGTGCCATGGCAGCTTGGGAAAATTTAAAATGTAAAAATGTGTTCTCACTGTTTGTACATTCATACAGAACATGTTGTTGCTAAATACTTGTACGTTTTTGTATATAGTCATTGTAAGCTAATATTTTTTACGCTTTTGTTAAACAAATAAATACATTTTTTAAAGGGTACATACATTTCCCCTTTTTTCCAGTTCCGTCCAGGTCTCGAACCGCTCAAATACTTCCATGCACACTTCCCTCCATGCGCTTGCCTTTTCCTTTTTTGTGTTTGTAGGCGACGTGAGCCGTGTCCCACAACACGGGGTGCTATTCGACGGTAGTAATGAGCAGCTCCACATTCATAATGTCAGACTAGAGACAGACACACAGCCTTCACTCGGCTGCAGAGACACGCTGGCCTAGACAGCGTGCCTGCCTGCTGTCGCAAGTGCGCAGGTGTGCTCATTTGACGTTCTGTTCCCGCCTTTCCTGACTGAATTGCGTAAAAAAAACATTGCGCACACTGATTTCTGTGTGCAATGTTACTGTGCGGGCATTTGTGCGCGTCCGTTTAACGCGAACAATTTTTTGACCCATGAAAAAATGTACGAGGATTGTAATACCAGCATTGATTTACACGCGTTAACTTTAACGCTTGGTGCAAAAAATCACGTGCTGCGCGAGTGTTTTAATGCTAAGATTGTAATAGGACCCTAAGAGGGAAGTAAGGTGAACTAATATATATATATATAAATTACGAATAGAAATATATATACATAGGACTCTATTACATTCTTAGCGCAAATTTTAACGTGAGCACAAATGCATAAACGCATTAACTTGAGGGGCAAAACCATTTGCACTGAACGTCGTATTACAATGTCCGCACAAAAAAATGGGCATTAACGTCTAACGCGGGTGGACCTGCGCGAACCCTGCACGAGCGTACTGTACTGCACGCGTCCTATACTTAACATTGTGAGTGCAAATGCGTTTCTAATACCATCCGCGTACCAGCGCACAACCTATGCAGGTTTTAGAGCACAGCGTTTGCGCGCATAATTTTAACGTCTTTAAAAAGCTGGTGTTAATGGTAAGCTTGTGCACCGATTTTTTTTTCGGTTCGATTCGTTCGGATGTTTAAAATTTTAGATTCGGCTCGTTTCGACCGATTTCTGTTTCGATTCGGTTCAGTTTGGCTCGTTTTTTGTGTACATTTTTTTTTCAGAATATCGCCCATTTTTCGTGTTTTCGGGTCACTTTGCTCGTTTTTTGTATCGACTTTTCGTGATTTCGGAAATTTTCGTTTTTTTCGGAACGTCTGTTCTCCTCGTTTCAAAGTGTCTAACTCTATTCGTTTTGACGTGAACTACTATGGTTTACTTTTTTTATACTTTATATATTTTTTTATAATAAATTTTTGGTTTGTTTTTCGGATCCGATAATTCATTCTGTTGATACGATACTTCTGGCGATTCTATCGTGTTTTTTTTTTATTAAATAAAGATCCTTTTTTTCTTATGAATATACATTTCACAACTTTATTTAATCATATTAAAATGGTATGAAAGGAACAAAAAAACATGAACAAAATGATTTAAAAAACTCTAAACTGACCCGAATGGTCTGACTTTAAAAATAAAACCCAGAACAAAAGGTTTTAAAACGGAAAAATAGTTGATCAAAATGATCTGAAACGGAAAAAAAAACAGCAAATAAAATGATTTAAAACAGACAAAAAAAAAATTAACCCTTTCGCTGCTGAGGCATTTCACGGCTTCCCTTCACGCCTGTGTGCAGTCTGCTGATGAGCTAATTTTTAACAGTTTCGTTCCTCTTGTTTAAACGCGTTTTGAAGCCTTATTTTATAATATGACCTCGCAGACATGTTATATATCGTTCTTTCCGCAGACTCGGCAGATGATTCATAATATATCATTATCATATGTATGCGTCATGTCCTGTCTGTATATTATAACAAAAATGCAATAAAATTAGAATTTTCAATGTTTGTTTTACAAGGTGTAAAGTGTTTTTTTTCACATTTTAACATGCGAGTGTTTGCGGTTATATTTTATGAGTTGCGTTTGTTAAAACAAATTGAAATGGGGACTTGTTATATTTTTTGGGTGAAAATTACACTATTTTAAAAACGCAACCCATACAAAAATCCTTAGTGCAGCCTCATTGTTCACATTATAATTGAAATGGCAACAATATTGCTGCATTAACAAAACAAAACAAAAAACTTTTTTATTTTTTTTTTTATATTTTATTATATTTTAATTTTTTATAATTTTTAACATTGTCATGTTTGGTATCATTGGAAAGGCCATGCTCTGGTCGATCCAAGACTCCAAATATTAATCAATAGCTGCCACAGATCGGGAGATAGGGGGTTCATTGGAACCCCTATCTCCACCATTGGTCGCAGTTAGGGGTTAACTCCAGAACTGACATCATTGTGACGAGGTCTTGGGACTGTCTGCAGCTGCCATTCCCCCATGCTGTTGTCTTCCTGCAAAGACGTGACCATGTTGGCGGGCAGCGTCTTAGCGGGCAGCGGTGGGAGAGAGAGAGCTCATAGCCGGGAGGAGGTGTTGCATGAAGCTGCAAACAGGGACAAATAAACTAGACCTGAGCTGGCGCTGAGTATCTTTGGGTTGTGTCGGAGAAGACTTCACGCAGTGCTGCCATCAATATTTTTTGATAAATTCTTGGTTATACAATGAATGTGACTGTGGACAAAAATCCGTGTTGTTGTGACATCGCTTAACAAAACCATGCCACGGTAATCAAATCTCAAGGCAGTACAACAAGGTTGTGTTAGTGTGTGACATTTTTTGGCCAGGCAGGAAGTGTAGAATGTGCACAGTCACATTCATGGCCACAAATATGTTGACAAATTTATGACAAAGGGTCCATAGAAATGTCAATAAATTTATGTACATATAATTTTAACAGTGTGGAAAAGAAACCAAGCAATACATATTAACTTATTAAGTAAGGAAAAGCAACGCACACAACAGGAAAATATAGAAAAAATATAAAATTTATTTACAACATGATGCCACATGGCATTGGCAAACTGCCCAACAGGGGCACAAACATAGGGGAGGAGGAGGCTGGTCTCTCTCTACTGCCGCTCCAGGATTTCAACGGCGTTTGTTAATATGCTGCCTGAATTCCTGGAGCAACTCCTGGATGGCTTCGAAGTTGGTGCCAGCCAGGCGTAGCTCGACGATCGCCATCCTGATGCTGAACCTGTCAGTGTCCGTCTGGCTTCTTCTTCTATATATCCAATAAATGAAAGAAGGAAAATACAGTAAGTAAAGCAGGTTTCTATTTTTGACTGAAAGTCTTGAAAAAATATAACAGTAGTATATACCAGTGCTGGCGGCCTCCTGAGGTTCTGACTCCTCCGACTCCTCCGACTCCTCTGACTCCTCTGACTCCTCCTCCTCCACCACCACCGTCAGCATCTCTTCCGGTGCTATATCTAAGAAATTAAAGAAATAAAAAATACAGTAAACAACAAAACTGATTTACTTTTGAACAAAAGTCGATACAAAATACAACAGTAAAAAAAAAAACCTGGACTCGCGGCCTCCTGCTGCGGCTCCGGTTCCCTCTCTCATCATCGCCCTGCTCCTCCTCTTTCCTCCTGCTTCCTTGTGCTATATATAATTTTTTAATGAAAATACAGTAAACAAAAATGTTTCTGTTTTTGACAAAAGTCGTTGCAAAATAAAACAGTATATACCAGCGCTGGTGGTCACCCGTGGCCCCCTCCTCCTCCACTGGGGCACTGTTGCCCGCGGGGGCAGATGCTGCCTTTGCCTTCCTCTGTCTTCTGCCAAATCCAAAAAATAACACGTAAATAATGCAGACTGGAAAAAATTGTATATCTATACAACACGAAAGTATTGCGACACCCTTCCACTACCCACTATCCACTACCCACTAGCACTACCAGCTTGACCCACCACTACTCCCATCTCATAGTTCTAAAGTCACAAAATATTTATTTATTTCCCCTGCACATAGACATATATTACCGTTCAATTATATATTTTTTTCAGAAGTGAACATTACGTTTATTCAATAAAAACTATTATTTGTGTTGTGTGCATACAAAACGCATTGTGCTGACTGCTTTTAGTTATTTTATAGATGGCCTCAGCCTCAGTTTCACTTTCAGTTTCTGCTAATAAAACTGTGGATATTGCAGAAACAACAGAAATCCGCCATTTTGTTTTGAAATTTGCATCTAAAGCATTCAATGACACTGCTGTAGCAAACTGAGTTGCTGCGCTGCAACAATTCAGCAGCTGCTGAGGACGTATTGAACGCGGCTCTGTTTGGATGCACTTTCAGAAGAACTACATGTCCCATCCTACCACTTAGCAGAGACGCAGAGATTTTTGTTGATGCGCAGGTGGGAGCCAATATTGGGCAAGCTGCGGGTCTTCTCGTATACATCACTCAATCACAACAACCTCCCCCCAAGCACACTACAGTACACAGTGCCAAAAGAAATCCAGCATTGTAATTTCATCTACATACATCAAATATCACAATTTTCATGAATACATAAAATCACAAAAAAGAAGAGCTATGGCAAAAATGCATGTATGACGAGTTGTGAAAACGCAAAGCTATACACAATCACATTCCATGAAAAAAGGACTAGATAAATCAACATATTTCTGTGCACATTCGCACATGCAAGCACATTATTATTATTATACAGGATTTATATAGCGCCAACAGTTTGCGCAGCTCTTTACAATATAACATGACACTTACGTTTGGCTATGACGCGACGGATGTGCCTCAGCTGCTCCTCCTCGCGTGCCTTCAGATCGGACCAGCGTTTTCGGAGCTGGTCCTTCGTCCGGTCTTTCCCAAACAATTCCAGGATGGTGGTTCGGAGCTTGTCAAGGATACGGTCCTTGCGTGCGTTATTCTTTCTGCTGTAAGGGCCCTTACGGCAGTCGTAATCTTTTTTGTCACAGATGCGAACCAGCTTCAACATCTCCTCAAATGCCATGTTGCTGGCCCGCTTCTTCCTGGGTGGTGTCTATGGGGTGGAAGCAGATGAGGACGAGGAGGTGTCCAAATGGGACTCTCTGTCTCATCTTTCAGCCATGTTAAATTATAAATAATTTCAATTTTTTTGGCCTGTCAAAAAATTGTCAAAAGTGGCTCAATAATGTTACGACATCCGCGCGCGCATGCGCGACCTGCGGACGAATCAGATCCGACCCGATTACGACAGAATTATCGTATCGTCAGAATTATCAGATCATTGGAAACAAGAAACAAGTGATATGCATTTACAAATACAAAATTTACAGAATCAGCGATATAACCGATAATAGTTAAATATACGATGTACAGAATTACCGAAATGGAACCGAAATCACAAATGGAACCGAAATCATGAATAGAGCGAAAAGAAATTTCGATTTGACACATTTCAAGTCCATTCGAAAACTCCGAAAATTTTTCGTTTCGGCTCGGAAAACTTTTCGGATCTGTCGGTTTTCGGGTCCGATCCGATTCGGAAAATCGGCCAAATCCGAAGACACGAATCGGGAAATTTCGTGAAAATTCCGAAATTCTGAAACCCGAAACGCACATCCCTAGTTAATGGCAAATCTGAACATCCTGGCCGAAACCAGATACACCAGTCCAAAAAAAAATACGCAACAAAGTATAGTTACACATTCTACGCATACCCAAACAATAAAATTGAGACGTTGTGCATGTTTTTATTATTGCTGCAGCATATATACTCAGATTGATTTTGGCAGACGCAAAAACTGAATGGGAGACAATTGTGGTTCTTAATTCTGATTGGCTGAATGGCATGAAAAAACAGTCTGCACGGATGTGGCGAGCGCAGAACTACAACCTCCGTCAGCCCATCTGGCTTGAGCTGTGACTTGCGCGCTGGTGGATGTGCAGCTGAAGCGGACTGTCACAAATTCCTTTCGTTGCTAACCTGGCACCACCGGTCCGAGACATAATGCTGTAATCATGTCGTTCCAAACTATGCTTTGTGATCGCAAAGCTATCGCCAAAGAATTGATCAAACGGGCCGAAGAATTATCCAGATCTCGAGCAAGAGGAGTAGAAGGCGGCGCTAAGCTTTCAGCAAACTAAATGCCAGACTGAAATTCTTACAGAAGGTGGAAGCTAAAAAAGTGGTGATCTAAGAGTCCCACTTCTGAAGCTCCAACCTCACACACTAACAAGCCATCCTGCAGAGATCCTGGAAGACGTGGACAGCAATCTCCATGTCTTCGGTTACGATGACCAGTTTGGGGAAAAGCAAACTCTAGTAGTGGATGTGGTAGCTAATACTGGGCACACCTGGGTGAAGGCCATTGGGAGGAAGGCTGAAGCTTTGCACAAAATATGGTTAGGCTGGGGGCAATATGGAGACAAGAGTATTATTAAACAAGCAGAGGATTATGTAGAAGCCAGTCGTCAGCAACCTGTGCAGTACAGCAGTCCTCATATCATATTTGAAAAAGAGGTGTCATCTGCTCTCGTTTCTATGTATTTCCATGTACAACAAAACACTATGAGGTTTTAGTTTGTTTCAATGGCCATTGCAATGTAAGCTCACTCGCCCCTTCAAGGCACCTCTTTGTAGAGTAACTACACCAACCTAAACAATGTACCAAAGGCCGCTCTACTGAGCAGCTCCATGCCCCTCCTTTTGCTTTTCAGCTAAGGAGAGGCAGAAAGATGGTGGGTTTTATTTATACACGCACCAAACACTTTCCATTTGGGTTTAAAAACAAAAACATGGAAAAAGGAACAGCTGCAAAACGACGAACTGGTGTTACAAGCATAATATACTGTACATACATACAGAAAAAATGGCGTTGCACCCATACTCACGGGAGCGGCTGCAACAGCCAGGAGTAACAGCCCAGTTAATGTATAAAACATAAGAGAACAAGAGGTGTCATCTGTGCTTGTTTCTATGTATTTCCATGTACAACAAAACACTATGAGGTTTTAGTTTGTTTCAATGGCCATTGCAATGTAAGCTCACTCGCCCCTTCAAGGAGGCACCTCTTTGTAGAGTGAGTACCTAACCAATGTACCAAAGGCCGCTCTACTGAGCAGCTCCATGCCCCTCCTGCTGCTTTTCAGCTAAGGAGAGACAGAAAGATGGTGGGTTTTATTTATACACTTCCCATTTGGGGTTAAAAACAAAAACATGGAAAAAGGAACAGCTGCAAAACGACGAACTGGTGTTACAAGCATGATATACATACATACAGAAAAAATGGCGTAGTGCCCATACTCACTACAAACTAAAACCTCATAGTGTTTTGTAGAAACGAGTGCAGATGACACCTCTTTTTCTCTTATGTTTTATACATTAACTGGGCTGTTACTCCTGGTTGTTGCAGCCGCTCCCGTGAGTATGGGCGCAACGCCATTTTTTCTGTATGTATGTACAGTGGCAAGAAAAAGTATGTGAACCCTTTGGGATTATGTGGAGTTTTGCATGAATTGGTCATAAAATGTGCTCTGATCTGCATCTAAGTCACAAAAATTGGAAAACACAGTCTGCTTAAAATAATACAACACAAACATTATATGTTTTCATGTTTTAATTGAACAGAACATGTAAACATTCACAGTGCAGGGTGGAAAAAGTATGTGAACCTTTGGACTTAATAACTGGTTGACCCTCCTTTGGCAGCAATAACCTCAACCAAACGTTTCCTATAGTTGCAGATCAGACCTGCACAACGATCTGGAGTAAATTTGGACCACTCCTCTTCACAAAACTGTTTCAGTGTAGCAATATACTTGGGATGTCTGGTGTGAATCGTTCTCTTAAGGTCATGCCACAGCATTTCAATCGGGTTGAGGTCAGGACTCTGACTGGGCCACTCCAGAAGGCGTATGTTGTTTGTTGAAGCCATTCTTTTGTTGAATTACTTGTATGCTTTGTGTCATTGTCCTGTTGCATCACCCATCCTCTGCGGAGCTTCAGTTGGCGGACAGATGGTCTTACGTTTTCCTGCAAAATGTCTTGATAAACTCTGGAATTCATTTTTCCATCAATGACAACAATCCATCCAGGCCCTGAGGCAACAAAGCAGCGCCAAACCATGATGCTCCCTCCACCATGATTTACAGTGGGGATGAGGTTTTGATGTTGGTGTGCTGTGCCTTTTTTTCTCCACATATAGTGTTGTGTGTTTTTTCCAAACAACTCAATTTTGGTTTCATCTGTCCACAGAATATTTTGCCAGTAGTGCTGTGGAACATCCAGGTGCTCTTTTGCAAACCTCAAACGTGCTGCAATATTATTTTTTGGACAGCAATGGCTTCCTCTGTGGTGTCCTCCCATGTACTCCATTCTTGTTTAATGTTTTCCTTATTGTAGATGTGTCAACAAAAATGTTAGCATGTGCCAGAGATTTCTGTAAGTCTTTAGCTGACAATCTAGGATTCTTCTTTACCTCATTAAGCATTCTGCGCTGTGCTCTTGCAGTCATCTTTACAGGACGACCACGCCTAGGGAGAGTAGCAACAGTGCTGAACTTTCTCCATTTGTAGACAGTCTGTCTTACCGTGGACACATGAACATCAAGGCTTTTGGAGATACTTTTGTAACCCTTTCCAGCTTCATGCAAGTCAACAATTCTTGATTCTTGGTCTTCTGAGAGCTCTTTTCTGCGAGGCATGATTCACATCAGGCAGTGCTTCTTGAAACTAGTAAACCCAAAACTGGTGTGTGTTTTTAAAGGGCAGGACAGCTTTCAGCAACACATCCAATAATATCACACTGATTGGACTCAAGGTTGGCTCACTCCTGGCTCCAATTAGCTCTTGGAGAAGTCATTAGGCTAGGGGTTCACATACTTTTCCCACCCTGCACTGTGAATGTTTACATGTTATGTTCAATAAACACATGAAAACTAATGTTTGTGTTGTATTATTTTAAGCAGACTGTGTTTTTCAAATTGTTGTGACTTAGATGAAGATCAGAGCACATTTTATGACCAATTCATGCAAAACTCCACATAATCCCAAAGGGTTCACATACTTTTTCTTGCCACTGTATATGTCAGGGTCACCACGCTCTGGCCCCTGTCACTCACCCTAACCCTGTATGCATAATACACCTTCCTGAACTTTCTGTCTGCACCAACGTTCTGGCCCTGGAGCCTCACCTGAGCTCACCTTCCCCCTGATTACTCGAGCATTTAAGGAAGTTACGCCCTCTCCAACACACTTCCACATTGAAGTCTCTGACTGTGAGACCTGCTACTGAAAGCTCCATGAATCTCTTGAACCACCAAAGACTCTAAGGATCCTCTGTTGCAATATCTGGACATTTCTCTTCATTTATTCCGGTACCCCCTCATTCTGCTCCCTTCTGCCCCCATCGAAGATGCCCGTGAACCAGACCTATTGCTGAACCTCTAGACTATCCTTATTGCCTGTTCCCTGCCTGATACCACGTTCTAGGATATATCTGTTTCATGTATTGTTTATTCATTGCTTGCCACATGTGCTGTTAAGTTCCCTTTTGTGCCCATTTTCACTCTTATTCTCTAGTCTCGCATTCTCATCTCGCTATACCTTATTTCTTCTTTAACCGCTCCCAGTTAGTTCTCCTTAACCTCCCTTCCCACTACTCCCAGCCATCCCTTCTATTTACTTCAGCCTCCTTCTCTTGCATCTCCTCCTTCTCTAAGCTATTTCCTATTGTGCCCAGTCTCCTCCAGTGTCTAGATCTGCTCTGTTGTTTAGTTCTTGTGTTTATTCTAAATAAACCCTTTTGTTACTCTGAACCTGCCTTTTTCACTGCATCCTGGGCTCACAACCCCACCTGCGATACCAATCACAGTCTACACCTGACAGTATATTATGTTAACACCAGTTCGTCGTTTTGCACTGTTCCTTTTTCCATGTTTTTGTTTTTAACCCCAAATAGGGTGTATAAATAAAACCCACCATCTTTCTGCCTCTCCTTAGCTGAAAAGCAGCAGGAACTGCATGGAGCTGCTCAGTAGAGCAGCCTTTGGTACATTGGTTAGGTACTCACTCTACAAAGAGGTGCCTTGAAGGGGCGAGTGAGCTTACCATGGCCATTGAAACAAACTAAAACCTCATAGTGTTTTGTTGTACATGGAAATACATAGAAACGAGCGCAGATGACACCTCTTTTTCTCTTATGTTTTATACATTAACTGGGCTGTTACTCCTGGCTGTTGCAGCCGCTCCCGTGAGTATGGGCGCGACACCATTTTTTTTCTTTCTTGTTATCTCATATCATATTTGCCTTCTACAATAGCGTTTCCAGCCCAATGGCTGAAAAGTTGAAAGAGATGTGCATCTCTGTGAGAGGTGATATTGTCGCTGTCAACACATTGCAGGAAGATCTGTTGGAGGATAATTTCGCAAGTGGTAGCGAATCTGACGAAGACAGCTCAGATGAGCTTCAGCATGTGGGCAGGGTAGACAGAGAAAACATAGTAGCCAGTGTGGCTTTCCCAACAGAGATCAAGGATGAAGTCTGCAACAGGGTCAACTTGGACATCACTACATTAATAACCTACGTGTCTTCGCAGTCATGGTGGGTGTCACCTGGTTTTCAAGCAGCAGGTTTAAACAGAGCAACCAGCACAAGAAAGGGAAGAGAAGGTGCTGCCTTTGCTGGACGCATTCATGGAGGAAAAGGAGTTGTTTGCCTGTGAATGATTTTCAGTCCATTCTCGATACCTTGGACAGACAAGGAGAGCAGAATAGAGCTGCATCTCTTCTACAGAGAGTTACCGTGGTGCCAGATCAGCCTTCAGAACGTGCCTTAAAACTTGCCATCAGCTCCAAGATCAACCAGCGTTCGATCACCATCTTCGGTACAGGGGACACTTTGAAAGCTATCACAATGACTGCCAACAGCAGCTTTGTAAAGGCAGCAGGTAAACAGGTCGTGAAGTTTAGCGTGTTCATTTATCAACCAAGGGCACTAAGAGCCAACCGCTTCCATTCTACCAAAGGCATCTTGGCTGTCACTTTTATTTTATTTATAGCTTTTTAATATTTTATTTTTACTTTATTTTTCTTTTTTTACACTTTTTTAGTCTGCTGGGTGCCTTGATCTCTCGAGGCACCCAGCAGAGCACCTGATCACTTATGTGATCGTTTTTGTACTGAGTGCCACGATACCTCGTGGCACTCAGTACTTCCTGCCGCTACTGGAAGTGATCGCTCGGGGGAAGCGATCCCTGAGCGGACCGGCGGCAGGTAAACATATTGCAAGGATGCCTCGATGTCGAAGCATCCCTGCAATATACTCAGAGCAGCTGGAAGCGATACCGATCGCTCTGTACCAGCTGCTCTGTAGAAGTGCGGGCACCTTTTTGGTGAAACCGGATGGTGATCACTCTCGGGGAGCGATCACAAGGGGCCCCGGCACTTCTTACCACCATTGCACGGATGCCTGGACTCCCAGGCAGTGTGCAATGGCGCTGGAGCTGCTGGAAGCGATTCTTTTGGAGAAAGAGGTTGCAGAGTGAGAGGTAACGCATTTTTGCAGGTATGTTAGAATGGTGATCGGAGTAATTGAGCGTTTTCATTGTTATGGAATAACACTCTATTATGGTAAAGCTCTCCACAACAAACTAAACAAATAATTAAAATCCGTAAGCACAGCTTTGGCATTATAAAGACACCTTTTTATTTATTTAATTATTGCAATTGCATTTAATATGAGAATATATATATATAGTTATTTATGTATAAAGTATTTTACCAGTATTTTTTATACATTGAGATTTCTCTCGTTTTCAAGTATGTTAGAAAGCTATGCATATCCATATACGCTACAAAAAATTTAACATTTTGAAATTGATAAAAGCTCGCTTTACCTTGAAAAATTAACCTTGTTTATATGAAGCAGAGTAAATGTATTATAAAGGGGAAAATGTTCCTGTTTTCATTGCAAAGGTTAACGTAGGTTTTTAGATTGAAGGGTTAATAGAGGGCTGCAGAGTTTTGGAGCTATTTTGTACAGGGGTTCTTGAGGGCTGCAGTCACTAAGGGATAATGTTAAGTCAGGGCTGCAGGGTTAAATTGGGATTGCATTGTGTGGTGTTAATAGAGAGCTGCAGGGTTTTGTGAAGGGATGAGGTCTTCAGTGAGTAAGGGTTAAGGCTAGGGTCAGACGAATGCATTTTTCGCATCGTCCGTAAAAAAAGTGCATCCGAACGCATGGAGGTACTTTTTCATGGAATGCGCGATAGCGGTCATACGATGCGCAATTACGGCCGTAATTTCCTACGGATCCAAATCAGGAAACTTTGAGTGTCTGGACGTTATGTAGGCCAGATATGAACAGAGTCTGACGTCTCTTAATCACGCACACATGCTGCTATGCGGACACAGCACACTCTGTACATCAGTACTAGCGGTTCTACATTCTTGCGAAAATGCATTCGTTTGCCGCTTGTGTTGCGCGGCCGAACATTTGTGCGGCCGTACTTCGTGTGTGGGCCTGCGTTGGACGTCATTTGCTGCTACCACGGCCGTAATAAAGTGCGGCTAAACTCACGTTCGCATGGCGTTCGTCTGACCCCAGCCTTAGTAGTTGGGCTGGGGATGAATGGGTGCAGTAAGACAAAAAAGAAAACAGTGAAGCGCCCTCAGGAATAATGGATAATCATATACGCTACATGTCTATATGGAGGTTCCTCTAAAAACCTGAGAATATACAGAATAAACAATCAACGGAGCGCCAGTTACAACTGGTATATATGATTAAACACTATACATGTCCATCTGTGTTTCTTCTGAATTCTCCCAGAATCCACTCTTTACAGTGGGTAAACGTCTCTACAAAAGAGGAAAAAAAACACAAATAGCGCAATATGTAGATTCAGATTTGTAGAAGGAATAGGAATCAGTTATCCAACTCACATATTTCCGAGCCTAACCTAAGCTCTAGGATGAATTGCGTATATGGGTCTTCAGTTGTGTTCAGGAGCCTACTCGTTATCTTCAGTCGATTTTCCCCTGCAGTGAATAACAAATGATACCGAAGCACTCCCCTAGTGCAACACCGTTAAAGTGTAATGGAAGTCGCTATGTATAAATGTCACACTCACATGTTAATGAGCCGCACTTGGCTCCAAGATGGCGCATAAGAATTGTAAGGCAATTCCGAAAACCTTCTTTAGAAATTTGTACCAGGAAGCAGCAGTAATTTAAAATAAATTTAATACATAATTAAAATAATATTACCAGAACGCGTTTCGCTCCTCAGAGCTTCTTCAGCTAGTATCACTAGTCTTGTGTCTGCTACTCCCTTATATAATCTTTAAAATGTCCCAACAAATCATTAATGAATTAATTAACATCAGGTTAAAATCATTAAAACAATTGAAACCACATGTAAAAACAATAATTACTCTGCCATCTCAGGGCATGTGCATCGACACTGTTTTCTACCGTGATATGCTATTTCCTAACATAATATGCGGAAATATTAACCATATTATTACAAAGGGTCTGCATTCTGTCCGCCATCTTGGCGTACAAACCTCCCATAATGCGCATATGCGCCTGCGCAGCCCCTAACTCACTGCGTGCCTCATTCAATCCGCCATTTCGGCGTCCAAAATTCCCATTAAGACACATACAGTATGCGCTTACGCACCACAGTACATGCGCATCGTATATAGCGCATCGAGACTAAGTTCGGACATAAATGCGCACCCTCATCTCTCTCAAGATTATCTACATTCAGTCCGCCATTTGTGCGCCTGTGTGTATACATAGTGCTTTCTTACTGAATCATGCGCAGCAAAATAAAATAGAGCCCCAGTAACCAGATATTACAGGGAACCAACTTTAGCACAACACCGGCAGCCTGACCAGTGTATGCAGTGCCCACAGGCAGACCAGGAGTGATTGACTTTGAGACACAGAGCACCGGTCTATTTGATCCGTCGCCCATGCCGTCCATACCCCAAGCCCAAGGTACCTGCTGTTCTTTCTTTTGCTTTTTTTCCCCCTCCTAACTCCCTCCATGTGTTACTGGGGCTGCTTGTGTGCTGTCCTCCTCCATTTCACTCTGTTTTGGGCCGTTCGTTCCTGCCAAACCATGTGGGCTGCAACAACTCATGTCCACAGATCCTGCCTGTCCACAGTCTGCTTATTGACAAATGTGCAGGGGTGAGCCCCTGATATTGCCAGCTGTGACAGGCAAGTCTGCTCCTGTGAGTAAGGAAGTGGAATGGACAGAGCCCCGCTGGTGTTGTGTCGGATCTGATTCCTCGCCAAGAGCTGTTCCAAGCAGCCTTCGGCAAAAATCGGAACTCCACCTACTTCTTGCAGGGGGCTGTACAGGGGCGTGAGCGAACTTACGCCGCTGTACAGCGACAGATGTACAGGAGCCTGGGTAGGAGGAGTTCTGATTTTTGCCGAAGACTGCTTGGAACAGCTCTCGACGAGGAACCAGATCTGACACAACACCGGCATCATGGAGTTATTTTCTTTTTTTCACGTGTACACACAGATTGCCTAAGCCAGGTTTTAAAACATTACATTACAACAGCAATATATTATATTGAGCTGCTCTGTGTCTCATCCTATTATACTCCCACTTTGTAACCAGGAGGGTGCAAGTTCAATCATAGCAGCACTTTTTTTGTGTTTAAATCTCATTTACCTGTGTCTTTATTTTACCTTCCAAAGCAAGCACAAAAATAATGATGATAATTTTTGTATTAATGATAGTATTAACTATCATTACTTTTGTGCTTCCTTTGGAAGGTAAATTAAAGACACAGGTAAATGAGATTTAAAAACAAATAAAACTGTGCTGCTATTGGAACTTGCACCCTGCTGGTTACAAAGTGGGAGTATAATAGGAAAAGACACAGAGCAGCTCAATGTAATATGCTGCTTTGTTGGTACTGTAATGTTTTAAAACCTGGCTCAGGCAATCTCTGCGTGCGCACAAAAAAACCTCCATGACATCGGCAGGTCTATGTTGGAGTCTCATCAGGGCAGATATATTGGAAGCAAATTTTGCAAGATTTTTGCTGCCACAGGGACTTTCTCTGCCGCCTTAGGCTGGGGTCAGACAAACACAGTGTGAAAGTGCGTGTGGCCGCACTTTAGTGGTAGCAGCAAATTACGTCCAATGAAGGACCACACACGAAGTACGGCCCCATGATCTCCTACTGCCCGGGGGCCCCATTAGTTGTCAGTCCGTCCCTGGACAAGGAGTTACAGAGTGGGACAGGGAGAGAGAGAGGGACAGGGAGGGACTGGGAGAGACAGGGAGAGACAGGGAGACACAGAGTGGGAAAGAGAGACATAGAGAGACAGAGACACACATAGAGGGACAGGGAGTTACAGAGTGGGACAGGGAGAGACAGAAAGAGTAGGACAGGGAGAGAGAGAGGGACAGAGAGTTATAGAGTGGGACAGGGAGAGTCAGAGAGAGAGAGAGGGACAGAGTGGGACAGGGAGAGGCAGAGAGCGACTTAACAGACAAGGCGTGTAGAACCTTCTATGTCATCATGAGAAAACTCTACAAACTAAAACCGCCTGTTAGAGTCTAGATTAAAATCTTTGCTAGCGTCATCACTCCAATCCTACTTTATGGCATTGAAGTATGGGGCCCCATCACCTACCCAGACCAACCCAAATGGGACACCAGCCCAACAGAAATATTCCATCTGGAATTCTGCAAGCACCTGCTCCAAGTCCATCAGAGAACCTCCAACAATGCTTGCCGGGCCGAGCTGGGCAGACTCCCCTTACTTCTTGCAGTACAGAAGAGGGCGCTATCATACAGGGACCACCTAAACATCAGCAGCCTCAACTCATACCACCATAAAGCCCTCCTGGCCAACAAGGACCACCCCAAACCATGTGGGCTGCAACAACTCATATCCACCCGGTTCATTCAAAGCCCCCAATGAATGCAACCAGACAAAATATCAAATAAAGGCCCTAATTAATCATTCCAGGGAAAACTGTATCAGAGAATGGAGACTTGATATAGTAAACTCCCAGAAACTCACCATTTACCAATCATTACAGAGGGAATACAAACTGGCCCCATACCTGGAGGTACTACAAGACCCCAAAGACAGACAAATCCTGAGCCAGTACAGACTGAGCGCCAGAGCCTGGAAATTGAATAAGGGCGGCATAGACAAACCTAGAAGCCCAGGGAGAGTAGACTGTGCCAGCATTGTGACCAGGGGGCCCTGGAAGATGAGGTCCACTTCCTCCTATAGTGCCCCAAGTACTCAGCACTGAGGGACACTCACTTCCAGAGACTCTCCTCTCTCATCCCGGACTTCACCTCTATAGAAGAGACGAGGAAACTCCACATCATAATGCGAGAAGAGGAGCCGGTGGTGAAAATATCTGCTCAATATGTCACAGAATGTCACAGACTGAGAGGAACATGAGCGATCCTGACTTCTAAATCCACAACACGGACTCGCCCCCATCCCCCTTCACATTATCCCTTACCCGTGATAATGTCCATAGACTTGCCCATTCCCCCCCATATATGTCCCACTAACCCCCTCCACCCATATGCTTTTGCAATGCTAAAATGTATTTGGTCCTGCCAATAAAGCTTATTTTATTTGAATTTAATTGAATTGAGACAAAGAGAGGGACAGGGAGAGACAGGGAGGGACAGAGAGGGACAAAGAGAGAGAGCGAGACAGAGTGGGACAGAGAGGGACAGAGAGAGACAGAGTGGGACAGAGATGAACAAAGAGGGATAGAGTGGGACAGAGAGAGACAGCATAGGACAGTGAGTTACAGAGTGGGACACGGAGAGACAGAGAGTGATAAAGAGTGGGACAGGGAAAGACAGTAGGACAGGGAGAGACAGAGAGATACAGAGTGAGATAGAAAGATACAGAGAGAGACACACAGAGCGAAAGATTGGGACAGAGAGACAGAGGGACAGACTGGGACAGAGAGAGTGGGACAGGGTGGGACAGAGTGGGACAGGGAGAGACAGAGGGACAGGGACACTTATTGACTGCACTCTTGATGAAGCCAACAGCTACATATACCTCAGCCTAGAAACAAACCGATCAGGAAGTTTCAAACCAGCCATAGAGGCCCTAAGAGACAAGGTGTGTAGAACCTTCTATGCCATTAGGAGAAAACTCTACAAACTAAAACCGCGTGTAAGAGTCTGGCTTAATATCCTTGATAGCGTCATCACTCCAATCCTCCTTTATGGCAGTGAAGTCATGGGGCCCCATCACCTACCCAGACCAACCCAAATGGGACACCAGTCCAACAGAAATATTCCATCTGGAATTCTGCAAGCACCTCCTCCAAGTCCATCTAACAATGCTTGCCGGGACGAGCTGGGCAGACTCCCCTTCTTGCAGTACATAAGAGGGCACTATCATACTGGGACCACTTAAACATCAGCAGCTTCAACTCATACCACCATAAAGCCCTACTGGCAAACAAGACCACCCCAAACCATGTGGGCTGCAACAACTCATATCCACCCTTTTCATCCAAAGCCCCCATGAATGCAACCTGACAAAATATCAAATAAAGACCCTAATTAATGATTCCAGGGAAAACTATATCAGAGAATGGAGACACGATAAGCAAACTCCCAGAAACTCACCATTTACCAATCCTTACAGAGGGAATACAAACTGGCCCCATACCTGGAGGTACAACAAGACCCCAAGGACAGACAAATCCTGAGCCGCTACAGACTGAGCGCCCACAGCCTGGAAATCAAATCAGGGCGGCATAGACAAGCCCAGAGAAAGTAGACTGTGCCAGCATTGTGACCAGGGGGCCCTGGAAGATGAGCTCTACTTCCTCCTGCAGTGCCCCAAATACTCAGCACTGAGGGACAATCACTTCCAGAGACTCTCCGCTCTCATCCTGGACTTCACCTCTATAGAAGAGATGAGGAAACTCCACATCATACTGGGAGAAGAGGAGCCGGCGGTGAAAATTTCTGCTCAATACGTCACAGAATGTCACAGACTGAGAGGAACATGAGAGATCCCGGATTTATAAATCCCCAACACGGACTTGCCCATTCCCCCCCACATGGACTTGTCCCACTAACCCCCCTCCATCCCTTATAATCTCCCCATATGATTTGGCAATGCTAAAATGTATTTGGTCCTGCAAGTAAAGCTTATTTCAATTGAATTGGATTGATAGGGACAGAGAGAGACAGAGCCACATTACATTCCTGACGTTAACGTTAACTGCAGTGTCTACCGCACATTGCAGTGTCTACCACACATTAAGTAACCCGTTTGCGTATGGTACTTTGTGCTTTTCAGCGTGAGGTTACTGTACTTTGTGCTTAACATGGGGAGTGTAAAGTGTTAATCAGCTCTGACTGATGAAGCTTGCAGAGGAGCAAAGGAAACGCATTTCGGTTAAGCCCAATTTCAGTAAAAGCTTATGTCTATTTTTGTCTACATTTTGATCGACAGTCATTTTTTCCTGCTTTATATTGGTTTTCTGTTTCATCTTTAACTTATGTTAATTACTATCTCCATAGCCTGCATTAGGATATACCCGCTAAATCAAAATAATGCTGACTTGCTGATTAATTCATATGTTAATTTTAGATCCCTTAAATAGCATATACGTTCATTTTACTTCCACCCTATTTACTGACACACAATTTTTTCTGTATCATATTTTGAAATCGGGTAACCTAGCAACACTTGATAAACAATCTAATGAGCTCGATCAGTATAACAAACCGTTGCACACGCAACACTCGACTGACAGTCATCTTTCCCGCCCTATATTCCCTTTCGTTTCATCTTTAACTTATGTTAATTTCTTAGACAGCATTATCACGTATCCACCAAATCAAAATAATGCCGACTTGCCGATTAACTGATATGTCAATGTAGACATAGCATATAGCATATAGCATAGTAGTCATAGCATATACGACCATTTTAGCTTCCACTCGATTTACTGGCATACAATTTTTTTTGCACCATGCCTTAAAATCGGATAACCTGGCAACATCTGATAAACAACCTAATGAGCCTGATTAGCATAGTAAATCGCTGCACACGCAACTCCGGAACTGAGGATCCTCAAATCATTTTACACAGGTGTGCATCAAATTACTCTAAATGAGACCACTACTTATAGAGGTAGAGGACGGGGGGACCTCTCACTCCTCATGAAGCTGTGTTAAACAGCGAAACGCGTTGAGAGTTATGCCAAACTAATCTTATTGATTTTTTTGATTGGGTAACAAAAATAATAGACACAGGTGGTGCAGTAGACATTGCTTATTTAGATTTCAGTAAGGCTTTTGATACTGTTCCGCATAGAAGGCTTATCAATAAATTGCAATCTTTGAGTTTAGATTCCAATATTGTTGGCTGGATTAGGCAGTGGCTGAGTGACAGACAACAGAGGGTTGTGGTAAATGGAGTTTATTCGGCACAAGGTCTTGTTACCAGTGGGGTACCTCAGGGGTCAGTACTTGGACCCATTCTCTTTAATATTTTTATTAGTGATATTGCAGAAGGTATTAATGGAAAAGTATGTCTTTTTGCTGATGACACAAAGATTTGCAACAGGGTTGACGTTCCTGGAGGGATCAGCCAAATGACAAATGATTTAGGTAAACTAAAAAAATGGTCGGAGTTGTGGCAATTGAGTTTTAATGTGGAAAAGTGCAAGATAATGCACCTGGGACGTAAAAACCCAAGGGCTGAATATAGAATATTTGATACAGTCCTAACCTCAACATCTGAGGAAAGGGATTTAGGGGTCATTATTTCAGAGGATCTAAGGGTAAGTAGTCAATGTAATAGAGCAGCAGGAAATGCAAGCAGAATGCTTGGTTGTGTAGGGAGAGGTATTAGCAGTAGGAAAAGGGAAGTGCTCATGCCACTGTACAGAGCACTGGTGAGACCTCACTTGGAGTACTGTCTGCAGTACTGGAGACCGTATCTCCAGAAGGATATAGACCTCTTAGAGAGAGTTCAGAGAAGGGCTACTAAAATGGTGTACGGCTTGAAGGAGAAAAGTTACCAGGAAAGGCTTAATGATCTTAACATGTACAGCTTGGAAAAAAGACGAGACAGAGGAGATATGATAGAAACATTTAAATACGTAAAGGGAATCCACAAGGTAGAGGAAGGGAGTATATTTAAAAGGAAACAAAATAGCAAAACAAGAGGACATAGTCTTAGATTAGAGGGGCAAAGGTTTAAAAGTAACATCAGGAAGCATTATTTTACTGAGAGGGTGGTGGATACATGGAACAGTCTTCCAGTAGAAGTGGTAGAGGCCAAAACAGTAATTGAATTTAAGCAAGCATGGGATAGGCATAAGGCTATCCTAAACAAAAGATAAATCCAGGTAAAGTATCCATGTAATTGGGCAGACTAGATGGGCCGAAAGGTTCTTATCTGCCGACATTTTTCTATGTTTCTATGTTTCTATGTTTCTATGTCTATTTTTTAACAGAATGTCTGAATGTCTAATTGTTCCTTTTCTGCTCTAACTCCCTAGCTAGTTTCCATTGGCGGTAACGTAGGTGGCTCGAACCACCGAGGTATAGATTAAATACCCACATAGCTTGTGGTTTTCTGTCTCTAATAGATCCTCTCTTGCCTGAGCCTATTTATTTCTTGTGCAAGCTATGGGCTTCATGATTAGCTTCATATTAGAAACTATCGATAATTAACAGTATAACAAGGGCTTTTTCGTTACTACTATCCCTAATGACTAATGACTGCCTCTTATCATTAATACGTATCTTTTTTGTTATTGTTTCTACGAGCGTGATATTTTTTCCTCAAAATCTTCATGATACTGATCTCTTAGACAGCTAATATTATGTATCCTTAATACACTGGTACTTAATTGCCCTTCAACCGATCGGCTCTCTAATTGCTTGGCCGTTTACTACGGATTTCTTTCTGGTTTTTGGAAAATGAATTTCTAGAATCCAAGTCGCTTTCTAGAAGAGGTTAAATTGTTTATCAGCAATCGGTAATATTGGCAATTATATTATATATACAGCCAATGGTGACAAGTCTGCCGCATTTAAACCGCTATTATGTATCCCTAATATACCGGTATTTAATTGGCCGTTCTGCCAATTGGCTCACTAATTGCCCGGCCGTCTACTACAAATTTTCTCCTTTTCTGTGAACGACTTCCTAGAACCCTAGACATCTCCAAATGAGATCAAATTGGTTATTAGCTTCTGTTACAACTGCTAATTTTATACACAGTCAATGGTGACAGATTTGCTGTACAAAAATTATCCACCAATCACATTTTTTCACCACCACGACAAACGACATCCACCATCAGACTTCAGATTAGGCAAGCAGTCATCCTAGCATTAATTTATCCTTGCTATCATCGGTAGTTCTCGATACACCTTATTTCTTACCCTAAATTCTGCGGTGGTTAAACTTTCTAGCAATTCACTAAAGGCAATTGCAGCCTCATACTTAACTATAGGGAGCATATATTAATTTTCCAACCTATTATATCGGTCTCCGGTTTATTATATACCTGTTAGATAACAAACTATTGGAAATGTATTAATCCTTCATTAAGAGCAGTTCAGTTCACATTTACATGTTTTTTATTAGATATTGTTGTTTCAGTGTTGTTTTGACCTTATAATAAAATTAATTGTCAGTCTCTCTAGCCCCGTGTGGGGTTTGTTTTTTTGTGACCAGGGGGCCCTGGAAGATGAGGTCCATCTCCTGCAGTGCCCCAAATACTCAGCACTGAGGGACAATCACTTCCAGAGACTCTCCGCTCTCATCCTGGACTTCACCTCTATAGAAGAGATGAGGAAACTCCACATCATACTGGGAGAAGAGGAGCCGATGGTGAAAATTTCTGCTCAATATGTCACAGAATGTCACAGACTGAGAGGAACATGAGAGATCCCGGACTTATAGATCCCCAACATGGACTTGCCCCATCACCCTTCACATTATCCCTTACCCGTGATAATGTCCATAGACTTGCCCATTCCCCCCCATTGGACTTGTCCCACTACCCCCCTCCATATATTATACCCTTATAATCTCCCCATATGATTTGGCAATGCTAAAATGTATATGGTCCTGCTAGTAAAGCTTATTTCAATTGAATTGGATTGATAGACAGAGAGAGACAGAGCCACATTACATTCCTGATGTTAACATTAACGCTCACTTGCGTGAGCATTAACGTTAAATGCAGTGTCTACCGCACATTACGATCCAAACGCAAACGGGTTAAGTAATCCGTTTGCGTATGGTACCTTGCGCTTTTCAGCGCGAAGTTACTGTACTTTGTGCTTAACATGGGAAGTGTAAAGTGTTAATCAGCTCTGACTTATGAAGCTTGCAGAGGATCAAGCGAAACGCATTTCGGTTAAACCCAATTTAATTTATTTCTATTTTATGCTGGATTTGTTTTAATTTTTTGTAATAAACCCTTTAACCCTTTCGCTGCTGAGGCTTTTCACACCTCTGTGCTGAGGTCATTTTTACCGGTTTTGCTCATCATGTTTAAACGTGTTTTGAAGGCTCATTTTAGTATATGACCCAGACATATTATATATCGTTCTTTCCGTCAGACTCGGTAGATTCATAATATGTCATTATTATATGTATACGTTATGTCATGTCTGTATATTATAACAAAAAATGCAATAAAATATGTATTTTCAATAATTTACAACGTGTAAAGTGTTTTTTTTTCACATTTTAACATGCGAGCAATTGCGGTTATATTTTGTATGGGGTGCGCTTGTTAAAAAAATTAGAGATGGGGTCTCGTTACATTTTTTTTGGGGAAAATTACACGATTTTTAACAAACGCACCGCATACAAAAATCGTTAGTGCAGCATCATTGTTCACATTATAATTGAAATGGGAACAATATTGCTGCATTAACGAACCAAAAAAAAGAAAAAAAAATGTTTATTTTTTTTTATAATTTTTTTTAAATATATTTTCATTTTGAATTTTTTTTTAAAAAAAAAACTTTTTTCACTTTAGTGTTTGTTTTCGTTGGAACGGCCATGCTCTGGCCGATCCAACCATACCAAACTTTAACCCCTAGCTGCCACGGATCGGGAGATAGGGAGTTCATTGGAACTCCCTATCTCCACCGTTGGTGGCAGTTAGGGGTTAACTCTAGGACTGGCGTCATCGTGCTATGCACGATGACGCCAGTCCTCAGGGGGAGTTCCCGGAGGCTTGGCCAACATCCAAGATGTCGGCCAGCTCCGGGAAAGGATCACGAACTGGCGCTTTTCAGCGCCGATTCGCGATCCAGCTCCCCAGGGGTTAATGCCAGGCACCATTTGGAAGGGCAGGCTGTGCCCTTCCAAATAGTGCCTGGGTTAACCCCCGCAATGCCGACGATCGGGAGGGAGAGAGGATCGAAGGACCTCCCCCCCTCCCTTTCAGGCGCCTCCTCCGCACATGCGGGGGGGGCGCCTGAATTAGGTGTCATCGCGCTGCCGCGATGACATCTAATTTCATCGGCGGCGGTTCCGGATGCTGGGCTGACATCGAGGATGTCAGCCCGCACCGGGGGGGCCAGCGATCGGCCGGAACCCGGCCGAACGCTGACCCCAAAGGGAGGACGCGCTCAGCGCGTCCACCGCACAGCGGGAGCCATGTGGAGGACGTGCTGAGCGCGTCCTCCGCATGGAAGTGGTTAAATTAATTCCTTCTGACTATTCATTCCATCAACTTCAACGTATCTTGCCTTGACAGTATACTCCATTCTACCGGTGGTTCTAACAGCGGATACCGTGGTAGGGGTAGGACCCCCTCTTTGAAGTGGTCCAAGGCCACTGAGCCACTCATTTGGGAGGCTCAAGAGCATGTGAGTAAATCGATTTAGATTTTATATATTGCTGCTAAATTGAATTGGTAACTTACGTCACAGTGTTCATATCACGAATACCTCTTATACCTTTAGAATATTAGTTTCAATTCAAAAGACTTCAGTTCACCCTAAAGGTTTGTCTTGCAATGACCATATATCTCTCATTTCATTTGAGATATAAACCGAAACCAAGAAGTCATTCTACATCTGCTGAATTATCGATTGACGGGAAGAGCCCCCTGTCATGGAGCTGATGTAACGCTCCATGCTTCAAACCCCAAGAGACTTTATGTTCATTTATATCGTGTGTTTTTAAATATATTTTACATCGTTTGGTTTTAGTTTAATTTAGTTTAGTGTAAAATGGCATAGCTTTGGTTTTAAAAATACTTATATTCCTGTAGGTAAATGTGTTTTTGTGTATACAGTAAACAAGCTTTACTGCTGTGTAATTTATGCACCAGGGCTTTCCCCATTATCTAGCTGCATGTTTAATTCAAGGGATCTTTGACAGTGGGGGTTTAATCTGATGTGTTAGAACAATGGATATACAAATGTTGTGTGAGCTGAAGGCTAGAGAATGTAAAGAATGTTTATTGTAAATAACTGACATAATGTAATTAGTATGGGTATGCAAATTATGACTAGTAATTAGTATGGGTATGCAAATTATGACTAGTAATTAGTATGGGTATGCAAATTATGACTGTTGGACTTCAGCATAAATGGTGGCGATTTGTTCATTAAAAAGTCAGAGAACTCTCAGAGCTCAGAGAGAGAGGATCCTGTTTTAAAGCATACAGCCGCGCCTGGTGTCTTTATTACAAACTACGCTACACTCCACACTCACCCTCAGAAGGCAGAGAGCGGCCTTCTGGAGATTCCTAACGGCTCCAGGGCAGAGGAACAGAAGCAGGCAGGTCAAGCCGCTCAAGGCGCTGAGGACAGCGCTCCCAGTAGCCAGGCTGACCGCAACAAAGGGGTGTCTGGAGAGCCATTTTAGGTAGATTTAGTGAGATTAGAAAAATTGAGGCAGATTTAGAGAGATTTTAGGGAGATTTAGAGCAATTGAGGCAGGTTTAGAGAGATTTTAGGGAGATTTAGAACAATTGAGGCAAGTTTAGAGGGATTTAGAGAGATTTAGGTGTTTATTTGTATTTTCTTGTGAAACCCAACGGTTCTTCTAAGAACCAACAATCCGCTTATATATATATAATAATTATAAAATTTTATAATCTATTATATATAATGTCTGAGAGGGTGTACAGCGCCAAGGAGGCATATGCCATCCTGGCATCAGAATCTGAGGCATCTGCGTCGGACTTCGACCCAGATTTTGACCCTGCTAGGTGCTCAGATATATCGCTAGATACATCATCTACACTGGCTGATGTATCTCCTAGTGATGTTTCTGATGCAGATCCTGGGCCACCACCTGCCAGCAGGAGACACACAGCTCCTGCTGAGGAGTGGGTAGTGCCTCATCGCCAGAGGCCAGATATCCCTCCTTTCACAGCAAATCCTGGCATCAATATTGATGTTGCAGGATTTACCGCCACACAGTTTTTGCAGGTGTTTCTGGGGGATGATTTGTTGGGCCACATTGTTGCCCAATCAAATCTGTATGCCCATCAGCATTGTGCTGTGAAGCCAGACTCCTACTTGGCAAGGCAGCAATGGACCCCGCTAGATGTGCCAGAATTTCTGAAATTCTGGGCACTTACTATGCTGATGGGCATCATAAAGAAGCCCTCAATTCGCTCCTACTGGAGCAGTAGCCCCATCTGCTCTACCCCTATTTACCCCCAATCAATGTCACGTAGAAGGTATGAAAACATTTTGCGTTTCATGCACTTCAGTGACAACAGCCTGTGCCCCCTAGAGAGCATCCCCAGTTTGACAGGCTGTATAAAATCCGCCCCCTGATTACCCACTTTGCCGCCAGGTTTGCAGAGGCTTATACACCTGGAAGGAATATCTGCGTGGATGAATCCCTAATGAAATACAAGGGAAGGCTGGGATTCAAGCAGTATATTCCTTCCAAACGCTTCAGGTATGGAGTGAAGGTGTATAAGCTCTGTGACAGTGAGAGTGGGTAGACTCAGGCCCTCCGGGTGTACGAGGGAAAGGATAGTAGCCTTGACCCTCCAGGTTACCCAGAACACATGGGAACCAGTGGCAAGATTGTGTGGGACCTACTTTTTCCCCTGATGAACAAAGGGTACCACTTGTATCTTGATAATTTTTATACAAGTGTCCCTTTGTTCAAGCTGCTGTATTGTTTTGATACAGTTGCATGCGGCACTATTCGCGAGAACCGCGTAGGTTTCCCAGCACAGCTTGACCGCACCCTGTTAAAAAGGGGGGAGACCTCAGCTCTGCGCCAAGAGGAGCTGTTGACGGTGAAGTACAGAGACAAGAAGGATGTATACCTTCTATCCACCATCCACTGAGAGGTCTGTACGTGGCAGAGCTGAGCGCATCAGGAAGCCAGTGTGCATCAAAGCCTATAACTGGCATATGGGTGGGGTTGATCTGGCAGATTAGCTGCTCCAGCCCTACCAGATTATGCGGAAGTCAAGGGCCTGGTACAAAAAGGTTGCAATTTACCTGATGCAAATTGCAACCCACAATGCCTTTTTGATCTGCAAAAAGGCAAACCCCGGAGTGACGCTGTCCTTTTTACAGTTTCAGCTCCAGGTCATTTCGGGGTTTTTGTACCAGGATGCACCTGCTCCCCGGGCGGTGATGGGGGACAGAGTTGGGGCTACACATTTTATTTTTAAAATCCCCCCTACTGAGGGCAAACAGAAACCCCAAAAAAGATGCTGGGTGCGTTTCAAGAGGGAGCAGAGGAGAGACACAATCTTAACTGCCCAGAATGCCCTGGACAACCTGGTCTGAGTCTTGGGGACTGTTTCAAGGTATATCACACTGTGCGTGATCTGTGATTTTTTTTCCTTTCTATTTTTTCTTACAGTCTAGTTAGTTAGTTCAGTTTAGTTTTTTTTTTCTTTTACTGCACCAGACTTTTACATTTTATTCCTACATTTTTATGTTCTACAATTGGTGCTGTATTTTTCCAAAATCTTGGCACACCTATGCATGGGGGGCATGGGTGTACTCAGGAGACCTTGCAGAAAACAACCTGCAGAGTTTTCATGCAGTAACCGACAACAGTGTCTCCTAAATCACAGTCCAAATCTAATGTGGGCGTAAAAATAAAAAATTGAAAAATTACCGCCACACACCTTCTCAAATGTTTTGGGCTAAAAGTGTTGCATCCATGGCATCAAAGCACTCCATATGCAATACCTTGGGGTGTCAACATTTCAAATATAAACAATTTTCCAGCAATAATTCAAACTGGGGTATGCGGTACACCCAAAACCAAAGATAGGCCTATCTGAAGAAATAATCTCAATTTCAACTCCAATGACAAAGTCATAAAAATTGTATTTGAACCTTCCCAAAATCCTGGCAAACCTATGCATGGGGGGCATGGGTGTACTCAGGAGACCTTGCAGAAAACAACCTGCAGAGTTTTCATTAGACATGTGCATTCGTTTTAGTACTAAAACGATTTAGTCAGAATTTTGGGATAATTTAGTTTTAGTATGACTCAAGAGAAACGAAACTGCTCAGTACAAAAAACGAAAGAAACTAAAATAAAATGCACTACATTTTAGTTTCAGTCCTTTTTGTGAGTGAAGGAGACCAGCAATGAAGAGCGCAACATCACAACATCCAAAGTTCTGCACCCTCCACATGCCAATGCAGTAGGATGTTCTATACAGAGAGGGACATTAATTAATGCAGGAGGATGTTCTATACATTATACAGAGAGGGGTATTAATGCAGGAGGATGTTAAATACATTATACAGAGAAAGGTATAAATTGAGGAGGATGTTCTATACAGAGAGGGACATTAATTAATTCAGGAGGATGTTCTATATATTATACAAAGAGGGGTATTGATTAATGCAGGTGGATGTTGTATACATTATACAGAGAGGATCCTTTTTTTTCAGGACTTTAAATCCAGTGGCTGTGAGTGCTGAGATCGGCTGCTTGTGTTATATTATCTCTCAGTACAATGTATCAGGCTCAGTTGTTACAGTAACTGACTGTAACAGCGCTCAGAGTTTCAGTAAAACAAGGAAATAATATTGTTCTAACCTCTTATATAGAAAAATATTATTTACTAGTTTTACTGAAACTCTGAGTGCTGTGATGAGCAGCAGTCAGTTACTGTAACAGCTTTGCCTGACACGGGGCAGTATTACAATGTTGGTGCTAACTTAACCAGAGCTGTTGTAAACTGAAAACCTCCATAGGCTATAATGACTCTGGGAAGTTTACAACAGCTCTGGTTATGTTAGCACCAACTATGTAATATGGCCCACATTGTGCTGAGAGTGAGAGATACTGTAACAAGCAGCGATCTCAGCCCTCTGAGGAGCCACTACAATAGTAATTGTATCCATTGGTTTTCGGATGAATGAAATTAGTTTTCATACTAAAGAACTGAAAACGAATTTCTTTAGTAACTAAATAAATTGCATTTAAGGACTAATACATTAGTTCAAAACGAAATTTTGTGCTGTGCACATGTCTAGTTTTCATGCAGTAACCGACAACAGTGTCTCCTAAATCACAGTCCAAATCTAATGTGGGCGTAAAAATCTGAAAAACAAAAAATTACCGCCACACACCTTCTCAAATGTTTTGGGCTAAAACCGTTGCATCCATGGCATCAAAGCACTCCATATGCAATACCTTGGGGTGTCAACATTTCAAATATAAACAATTTTCCAGCAATAATTCAAACTGGGGTATGCGGTAGACCCAAACCAAAGATAGGCCTATCTGAAGAAATAATCTCAATTTCAACTCCATTGACAAAGTCATAAAAATTGTATTTGAACCATCCCAAAATCCTGGCAAACCTATGCATGGGGGCATGGGTGTACTCAGGAGACCTTGCAGAAAACAACCTGCAGAATTTTCATGCGGTAACCGACACCAGTGTCTCCTAAATCACAGTCCAAAACTGATGTGGGTGTGAAAATGAAAAATGACCACCAAACAGTATCCAATTTGTTTGGAGCAAACGGTTGCATCCATGGCATAAAAACACTCCATTTATAATACTTTGGGGTGTTAGCTTACCAAATATATGCACGTTCATGGCAATAAAAAAAATTGGGGTTTGTAAAAAGCCCCTAAAAAGAAGATAAGCAAAGAAGATATGTCAAATTAGAAAAATGACAAGCACATGTCAGAAGATTGGTGTAGCACCCCAAAAACAACAGAACAAATCTATATATGGGTGGTATCACTTTACTCAAAAGATGTTGCTGAACATATTTTGGGGTGTTGTTTGGCAGTAACCCTTAACTGGATTTGACAATTCATGCCTAAAGTACAATGTGTGTGAAAAAATAACACAAAAAGTGACTACCTGAAAGTTTGACAAAGAGCTAGTGCATGGAAAGTGTTAAAATACAACTCTTTGAAGTACCCTAGGGTGTGCTCTTTCTAAAAATATATGGTTTAATGGGGGTAAATTACTTTGACCGGCTTCAAAAATGTCCGAAATAGGACATGGGTGCATGATGACGAAATGTGAAAATTCCAATTGGAAAACTGAAATGCGCATCCCCCAAATAAGGCCTATTAGCCCCCAAATGACCCAACATACCTATACATAGGTTGTATCAATTTACTCAGAAGATGTTGTTGAACATATTTTGGGGTGTTTTTTGGCAGTAACCCTTAACTGGATTTGACAATTCATGCCTAAAGTACAATGTGTGTGAAAAAATAACACAAAAAGTGACTACCTGAAAGTTTGACAAAGAGCTAGTGCATGGAAAGTGTTAAAATACAACTCTTTGAAGTACCCTAGGGTGTGCTATTTCTAAAATTATATGGTTTGATGGGGGTAAATTAATATGACTGGCTTCAAAAATGTCCCAAATAGGACATGGGTGCATAATGACGAAATGTGAAAATTCCAAGTGGGAAAACTGAAATGCGCACCCCCCAAATAAGGGCTATTAGCCCCCAAATGAAACACATACCTATACATGGGTGGTATCAATTTACTCAGAAGATGTTGCTGAACATATTTTGGGGTGTTTTTTTGGCAGTAAACCTTAAAGTTCACAGTACATGTATTCTTAAATTGCATTAAAAAAAAATCACCAACATTTTTTTTTCTCAAACTTTGGCATAGATTTGTGGTAAAATGGTTTGCATGGAAAGAGTCAAAATACCCCAAGTTTAATACCTTGATTTGTGTACTTTAAAAAAATATGTATATGTGCAGGGTTATTCAGGAATTAGTGACATTGTAACACTGATATCTGGCACTATCACTACTTTTAAAAGTAAACCCATTGGAAATGGCAAAGTGCTACTTTCACTTATTGTTGCATAAAATAAGGAGAAAGTGAGGAATATGTAAACATTGGGTATTGCTAAACTCATGACTAAATTTAGAAACTACTAAGGAATTAAATTTTTTTGACGGTTGTTGATACATAAGAAATTTTGGGGTTTAAAGTTCGAAAAAGTGGTGTTTTTTCAATTTGTTTGTCATATTTCACAATGTTTTTTTATAGTAAATTATATGAAATGATGAAAAAAATGGTATCTTTATAAAGTCCATTTAATGACGAGAAAAACAGTGTAAAATATGTGTGGGTTGCATAAACGAGTAAGAGGAAAATTTGACATAAACACAAGCAGCACAGAAACGTAAAAACAGCTGCGGTCACTAAAGGACGGATTTGTGTAAAACCGTCTGGTCACTAAGGGGTTAAAGAGTCATTGAATTAAAGATATTTTCTTTTCGGGTATAGAAACACACTTATGTTAAAACATATATGCAACAATAGCTATGCACAAAATATATTAATATATTCAATATACATTTTATATTTAGTAGCACAGTAAAATAATAGTAACTACAATATATTTTGTAGAGTATATAACTATGATAGATAAGTAAAATATAGAAATATTTTTCTGTAGAAGGAATGTCTGTTAACTGATTAGGAGTAACTCAGAAAAATTGAATTAGCTAGAACTTGTCAGGATCGGGTAACCCCACTTGCAGACTGTAAGCCAACAGACCCTGACCAACCGGTACTTAGAAATGGCCAGATTATGGTCAGTAATACTGAGAATGACGAACACAAATAAAGTGGTGGAGTGCAAAGAAAAACAACCTGCGGAATAAAGTAACCCACAATGCTCTAGCCGGTCCTTAATAATGGCCGGGTTAAGCAGGGCAAACCAACAAAACACACATAGGCAGGGGTTAAGGAAATAGAGGTCCGTTATACTATGCCAGAAATCAGGGCGCCAGAATACAGGGAAGTCGAGACAAGCCGGGATCGTATAAACCAGGAAATCAGTCAGAATAGGAATCAAGAAATAACAACAAGGCACTAGGAGTAACAGGAACCACGCTAGGGCAACTTGCTAAGAGAAAGGAAGCCCTTTAAATAGAGCCACAGCACTACCTATTGGTGCTCAGAGGAGACGCCCTGCTCTGCTATAGGATAGCTGGTCATGTGCTGCGATTGGTTGTCCTTCCTGCATGTTGCATCTGATTCGCGGGCAGCACCATTCTCTGTCCTGTAGTACACAGTACCCTGGAATAAGGCTTTCTGGATATCAGCTGCTGTGACGGCCGCAACATTTCCCCGGACATGGGGCGAAGGTGCAACATTTCCCCGGATATGGGGCGAAGTGCAACATTTCCCCGGACATGGGGCGAAGGTGCAACATTTCCCCGGACATGGGGCGAAGGTGCAACATTTCCCTGAACATGGGGTGAAGGTGCAACATTTCCCTGAACATGGGGCGAAGGTGCCTAATTTCCCTGGACATGGGCCACCGTGACAGCACCCCCCCTGACGGCGGGCCCGAGGGCGAGAAGGGAAACGGCGATGATAGGCGGAGACCAGCCCGGGCATGAACATCAGAGGCAGCAACCCAGGAACTTTCCTCCGGTAACTTTCCTCCGGTATACCACTCCCGTGAACCAGCCTCCTCCTGTCCAAGGTCAGGGTTGTCCTTCCTGCATGTTGCATCTGATTCGCGGGCAGCACCATTCTCTGTCCTGTAGTACACAGTACCCTGGAATAAGGCTTTCTGGATATCAGCTGCTGTGACGGCCGCAACATTTCCCCGGACATGGGGCAAAGGTGCAACATTTCCCCAGACATAGGGCGAAGGTGCAACATTTCCCTGGACATGGGGCGAAGTGCAACATTTCCCCAGACATGGGGCAAAGGTGCAGCATTTCCCCGGACATGGGGTGAAGGTGCAACATTTCCCTGGACATGGGCGAAGGTGCAACATTTCCCTGAACATGGGGCGAAGGTGCAACATTTCCCTGAACATGGGGCAAAGGTGCAACATTTCCCTGAACATGGGGCGAAGGTGCAACATTTCCCTGAACATGGGGCGAAGGTGCAACATTTCCCTGGACATGGGCCACCGTGACAGCACCCCTCCCTGATGGTTGGCCCGAGGGCGAGAAGGGAAACGGCGATGATAGGCGGAGACCAGCCCCGGGGCATGAACATCAGAGGCAGCAACCCAGGAACTTTCCTCTGGGCCGTACCCCTTCCAATGCACAAGATATTACAATCCGCCTCTAGACCACCTGGAATCGATGAGAGCCTGCACCTTGTATTCCTCCTGACCCTGACCTTGGACAGGAGGAGACTGGTTCACGGGAGTGGTATACCGGTTACAGACAAGGGGCTTGAGTAGGGAGGTATGGAAGGATTTGGGGATTCTCAAGGACATAGGCAACTCCAAGGCATAAGAGACAGGATTAATGCGTCGGAGGACCCTGTACGGACCAATAAACCGTGGTGCCGATTTGTGAGAGGGCAATCGGAGTTTGATATGCCGAGTGGAGAGGGACATAAGAAGGTCCTGGTCGTCTGTGGCGGTCTGCAAACTTCTTATGGGCTAAAGAAGCTTTTTGCAAAGCGGATTGAATCCGCGTCCATGTCACGGTTTGCCACGGGGAAACTGCGATACCGGAATGGTGGGAACCCAAGAGGCGGAGTATACCAGATCGTGAGAGCCACTACACGAAGGGTGAGATGGAACTGTACAACCCTATTCGTGACAGTGGCCGAGACGTCAGGTGCTGATGGGTATAGAGGTATAGGCACGGGGGTACTGGAGGCTTGACACGACAAGCAGTACTTAGTATATGAAAACACAGTAGCACAGTAACAGGCCCATATGGGATTGTAGTACTCACGGTAGACGATAGGTATATCAAGGCACAGAGGGAACGTAGGATACTGCTGTACACTGTTTGCGGAGGTAACCTCGGAGCTGTGAAGTACTGCGGCAGGTCGGTGGCCTGAGGTTGATAAAGAGGCTGGATAGGCTTGAGTGCTGAAGGCTTGGAAAAGAGGTCTGAGGCTTGGAGAGTCGGCTGTGAAGGCTGAAGTGCCAAAGTGGATTGAGGTGCTGGATATGCTGTTGCAGGTTGGAGGTCTGAGGCTCAGCGAGACGGCTGTGAAGGCTGAAGTGCCAAAGTGGATTGAGGTGCTGGATATGCTGCAGCAGGCTGGAGGTCTGAGGTTCAGCGAGACGGCTGTGAAGGCTGAAGTGCCAAAGCGGATTGAGGTGCTGGATATGCTGCAGCAGGCTGGAGGTCTGAGGCTCGGCGAGACGGCTGTGAAGGCTGAAGTGCCAAAGCGGATTGAGGTGCTGGATATGCTGCAGCAGGCTTGAGGTCTGAGGTTCAGCGAGACGGCTGTGAAGGCTGAAGTGCCAAAGCAGATTGAGGTGCTGGATATGCTGTAGCAGGCTGGAGGTCTGAGGTTTGGCGAGGCTGAAGTGCGGCCGCTGTATGACTTGGAGACAATAATACACAGTCCATGTGCTAGGAATCATACTCAATAATTCGGCATTTACTCACAGCTCTGTAGCCTCTTTTAAACCGATTCCCGCCGTTACCTGGCGTCTGACGTCATCTCCCGGCGCCGAGGACACCTAATCCCTCGCCGGGGTCCTCACTGATATAGCGCGCATGCGCGCGCCGGCCGCTGTCTAGGGGATAAGGTGCCGGAGGATGGAGTTGCGGTAACCACAGCGGCCAGTTGCGGTTCGCCGATGATGGGATGGACAGCATCAGTGTCGGGTCCGGCGGGTACTACCGGGTGGCACCAAGGGGTGATCCTGACAGGGCCCCCCACCAAGGTGACCCCTCTGGGGGTGATCGGGATGAGCCATGTGAAAACGCCGTACCAGAGCAGGAGCATGTACCTCGCTATACGACACCCAGGAGTCCTCCTCTGCGCCATAGCCTTTCCAGTGTATTAGGTATTCAAAATGACGTCGCCGCCATCGAGAATCCAATATGGTCTCCACTTCATATTCGTTATCTGACACTGAAGTCACAGGTCCAGGAGCCACCAGAACTCGATTAGGAAATGGGTCAGGGGTCGTAGATTTCAGTAGAGAGACATGAAACACCGGATGTATCTTCAATGTCGACGGTAGACGTAGTCGTACAACCACAGGACACAATACTCTGTCGATGGTGAAAGGGCCGAGGAAACGGGGACCTAGTTTGCGAGAAGGACAAAACAGGTTAATATTACGGGCAGAGAGCCATACCTTATCTCCTTCTTGATACACGGGGGCAGGTCTTCGATGACGGTCTGCATAGAACTTGAATCTCTGTTGTGCCCTCAATAACTCAGTTCTGACAAGACGATAGTTTCTATGGATCATTGACAGTCATTCATCGGCCTTCAGGATATTGGTTTCTAAGGGTGACCCAGGCAACATGGAGGGATGATAGCCGGTATTGATATAGAAAGGAGTCATAGCTGTAGAGCATTAGGGATGTGCACCGATTTTTTTTTCGATTCGATTCGATTCGATTTTTCGAATTTTTAAACTTTTCGATTCGGCTCGTTTCGACTGCTTTCCGTTTCGATTCGGTTCGGTTCGATTCGGTTTTCGGGTACATTTATTTTTCGGAATATCGACCATTTTTCGTATTTTCGGGTCACTTTACTAGGTTTCTGTATCGACTTTTCGGAAAAGTTTCGTTTTTCGGAATTGTACATGGTTTTCGGCATATCGCCAATTTTTCGTATTTCGGAACTTTTCGTATTTCGGAACTTTTCGTTTTTCGGAATTGTACATGGTTTTCGGTATATCGCCAATTTTTCGTTTTTCGGAACTTTTCGTTTTTCGGAACGTCTGTTCTCGTTTCAAAGCTGTCTAACTCTATTCGTTTTGATGAAAAAACTACTATGGTTTACTTTTTTAATACTACTTTATATATTTTTTATAATAAATTTTTGGTTTGTTTTTCGGATCCAATAATTCATTATGTCGATACGATAATTCTGGCGATTCTATCGTGTTTTTTTAATTAACCCTTTCGCTGCTGAGGCTTTTCCCGCCTCTGTGCTGAGCTCATTTTTACCGGTTTTGCTCATGTTTAAACGCGTTTTGAAGCTTATTTTAGTATATGACCCAGACATATTATATATCGTTCTTTCCGTCAGACTCGGCAGATTAATAATATGTCATTATTATATGTATACGCCATGTCCTGTCTGTATATTATAACAAAAAATGCAATAAAATATGATTTTTCAATAATTTACAACGTGTAAAGTGTTTTTTTTCCACATTTTAACATGCGAGCAATTGCGGTTATATTTTGTATAGGGTGCGCTTGTTAAAAAAATGAGAGATGGGGTCTCTTTACATTTTTTTTGGGGGGAAATTACGCGATTTTTAACAAACGCACCGCATACAAAAATCGTTAGTGCAGCATCATTGTTCACATTATAATTGAAATGGGAACAATATTGCTGCATTAACAAACCAAAAAAGAAAAAAATTATTTTTTTATTTTTTATAGTTTTTTTTAAATATTTTTTTATTTTTAATTTTTTAAAAAAAACTTTTTTCACTGTAGTGTTTGGTATCGTTGGAACCAAACTTTAACCCCTAGCTGCCACGGATCGGGAGATAGGGGGTTCATTGGAAACCCTATCTCCACCATTGGTGGCAACTAGGGGTTAACTCCAGGACTGGCGTCATCGTGCTATGCACGATGACGCCAGTCCTCAGGGGGAGTTCCCAGAAGCTTGGCCGACATCCGACATCCTCATGGATATGCCCCAGCTCCTCGTGGACATGCCCCAGCACCTCGTGGACATGCCCCAGCTCCTCGTGGACATGCCCCAGCACCTCTTGGTATGCCCCAGCTCCTCGTGGATATTGCCCCAGCACCTCATGGATATGCCCCAGCTCCTCGTGGACATGCCCCAGCACCTCGTGGATATGCCCCAGCTCCTCGGACATGCCCCAGCACCTCGTGGACATGCCCCAGCTCCTCGTGGATATTGCGCCAGCACCTCATGGATATGCCCCAGCTCGTGGACATGCCCCAGCACCTCGTGGATATTGCCTCAGCACCTCGTGGATATGCCCCAGCTCCTCGTGGACATGCCCCAGCTCCTCGTGGACATGCCCCAGCACCTCGTGGACATGCCCCAGCTCCTCGTGGATATTGCCCCAGCACCTCATGGATATGCCCCAGCTCCTCGTGGACATGCCCCAGCACCTCGTGGATATGCCCCAGCTCCTTGTGGACATGCCCCAGCACCTCGTGGACATGCCCCAGCTCCTCGTGGATATTGCCCCAGCACCTCATGGATATGCCCCAGCTCGTGGACATGCCCCAGCACCTCGTGGATATTGCCCCAGCACCTCGTGGATATGCCCCAGCTCCTCGTGGACATGCCCCAGCTCCTCGTGGACATGCCCCAGCACCTCGTGGATATTGCCCCAGCACCTCGTTAGTGCAGCATCATTGTTCACATTATAATTGAAATGGGAACAATATTGCTGCATTAACGAACCAAAAAAAAGAAAAAAAAAATGTTTATTTAATTTTTATAATTTTTTTTTAAATATATTTTTATTTTTAATTTTTTAAAAAAAACTTTTTTCACTGTAGTGTTTGGTATCGTTGGAACGGCCATGCTCTGGCCGATCCAACCATACCAAACTTTAACCCCTAGCTGCCACGGATCGGGAGATAGGGAGTTCATTGGAACTCCCTATCTCCACCGTTGGTGGCAGTTAGGGGTTAACTCTAGGACTGGCGTCATCGTGCTACGCACGATGACGCCAGTCCTCAGGGGGAGTTCCCGGAGGCTTGGCCGACATCCAAGATGTCGGCCAGCTCCGGGAAAGGATCACGAACCGGCGCTTTTCAGCGCCGATTCGCGATCCAGCTCCCCAGGGGTTAATGCCAGGCACCATTTGGAAGGGTAGGCTGTGCCCTTCCAATTGGTGCCTGGGTTAACCCCCGCAACGCTGCCGATCGGGAGGGAGAGAGGTCGCGATGACACCTAATTTCACCGGCGGCGGTTCCGGATGCTGGGCTGACATCGAGGATGTCAGCCCGCACCGGGGGGGCCAGCGATCGGCCGGAACCCGGCCGAACGCTGACCCCAAAGGGAGGATGCGCTCAGCGCGTCCTCCGCATACCAGCAGCCATGCGGAGGACGCGCTGAGCGCGTCCTCCGCATCGACGTGTTTAACAGTGTGGAAACCAAGCAATACATAATTAACTTATTAACGTAAAGCAACGCACACAAACAGGAAAATATAGAAAAAATAGAAAATTTATTTACAACATGGGGAAGGGAAGGGAACATGCCAAGGATGGCAAACTGCCCAACAGGGGCACAAACAACACAAACAAACATACATTTTAGAATTACTGGCATTTGAGGAGATGTTGGAGCTGGTCCGCATCTTTGATTACAAAGATTATGACTGCAGTAAGGGCCCTTACGGCAGGAAGAATAATTTTAGGAAGGATCGTATCATTGACAAGCTACGCGCACCACCATCCTGGAGGTGTTTGGGAAAGACGGGACGAAGGACCAGATCAGAAAACGCTGGTCCGACCTCAAAGCAGGCGAGCAGGAGCAGCTGAGGCACATCCGTATTGTCTTACTGCCGCTCCAGGATGTCCGCGGTGTTGTTAAGGTGTTCCCGGAGGTGTTGCAGCAGTTCCTGGATGGAATCCAGTGTCCTGACTGCCAGGCGTATCTCGCCAATCGCCTCCTGGTTGCTCGGTCTGGCTTCTTCGATATATCCAATAAATGAAAGAAGGAAAATACAGTAAGTAAAGCAGGTTTCTATTTTTGACTGAAAGTCTTGAAAAAATATAACAGTAGTATATACCAGAGCTGGCGGCCTCCTCCTGCTCCTCCTCCGACTCCTCCTCCCCACCACCACCGTCTGCATATCCATATCCAGTGCTATATGTAAGAAATTAAAGAAATAAAAAATACAGTAAACAAAATTTTTTCTGTTTTTGACCAAAAGTCGTTGCTAAATAAAACAGTATATACCAGCGCTGGTGGACGCCCGTGGCTCCTCCTCCTCCTCCGCTGGGGCACTGGTCCCTGCCCGGGCAGATTCGGCGTCCTCAGCCTGTGCCCTCTTCCTGTCTTCTGCCAAATCCAAAAAAAATAACACGTAAATAATGCAGACTGGAAAAAATGGTATATCTATACAATATATTGCCGAAAGTATTGCGACACCCCTCCACTACCCACTACCAGCTTGACCCACCACTACTCCCATCTCATAGTTCTAAAGTCACAAAATATTTATTTATTTCCTCTGCACAGACATATATTACCGTTCAATTATATATTTTTTTTCAGAAGTAAACATTACGTTTATTCAATAAAAACTATTATTTGTGTTGTGTGCGTACAAAACGCATTGTGCGACTGCTTTTAGTTATTTTATAGAAGGCCTCAGCTTCAGTTTCACTTTCAGTTTCTGCTAATAATAAAACTGGATATTGCAGAAACAACAACAGAAATCCACCATTTTGTTTTGAAATTTGCATCTAAAGCATTCAATGACACTGCTGCAGCAGCTGCTGAGGCTGTATTGAAGGCGGCTACTGTTTGGATGCACTTTCAGAAGAACTACATGTCCCATCCTATCACTTAGCAGAGACGCAGAGATTTTTGTTGATGCGCAGGTGGGAGTCAATATTGGGCAAGCTGCGGGTCATCTCGTATGCATCACTCAATCACAACAACCTCCCCCCCAGCACACTACAGACTATACACACAGTGCCAAAAGAAATCCAGCATTGTAATTTCATCTACATACATCAAATATCACAATTTTCACGAATACGTAAAATCACAAAAAAGAAAAGCTATGGCAAAAATGCACGTATGACAAATTGTGAAAACGCAAAGCTATACACAATCACATTGCATGAAAAAAGGACTAGATAAATAAACGTATTTCTGCGCACATTAGCACATGCAAGCACATTATTATTATTATACAGGATTTATATAGCACCAACAGTTTGTGCAGCGCTTTACAATATAACATGACACTTACGTTTCGCTATGACGCGACGGATGCGTCTCAACTGCTCCTGCTCGCGAACTTTCAAATCAGACCAGCGTTTCCATAGCTGGTCCTTCGTCTGGTCCTTCCCAAACCTCTCCAAAATGGTGGCGCGTAGCTTGTCCAGTATACGATCCTTCCTGGCGTTATTCTTGCTCCGGTAAGGTCCGTTCCGGCAGTCATAATCTTTCCTATCAAAGATGCGGACCAGCTCCAACATCTCCTCAAACGCCATATTTTGGGCCCGTTTCTTCTTGGGTGCAGGCACTGCAGGTGGAAATTCTTCATCGAGAGATGAAGAGGTCTCCTCTCTGGCAGCGGCCATTATGAAGAATAATAAAAAAAAAAATTTGTTCAAAAAGTTGTCAATAAAACTGGCTCAATAAAGTTACGACATGTGCGCGCGCGCGCATGCACGACCCCGCGGACGAATCGGATCTGACCAAAATACGAAAAATCTTATCGGATCTTATCGAAATTTTTGTTTTTTCCGAAAAGTCTGTTCTCGTTTCAAACGCAATAGATTTCGATTTGACACGTTTCAAGTCCATTCGAAATTCCGAAAAATTTTCGATTTGGTAAATTTTTCGTTTTTTCGGAAAGTCTGTTCTCGTTTCAAAGCAATAGATTTCGATTTGACACATTTCAAGTCCATTCGAAATTCCGAAAAGTTTTCGATTCGGTTCGAAAACCAGTTCGGATTCGACATTTTCGGATCTAAAACTTTTCGGATTTTCGGCCGAATCGAAAGACCCGAATCGGGAAATTTCGTGAAAATTCCGAAATTCCGAAACCCGAAACGCACATCCCTATAGAGCATTGTACCTGATTGTTATAAGCAAATTCGGCTAGTGGTAGATATGAGAACCAGTCATGTTGGAGATGGGATATGTAACAGCGTAAGTATTGTTCAAGAATTCCATTAGTACGCTCTGTTTGCCCATTGGCTTGAGGGTGATATGCAGAGGTCAATGCTTGGGTGATATGTAGTCCTTTACAGAAAGACCTCCAGAAGCGTGCCGTGAATTGTGTACCTCTGTCTGTCACGATGGTAGAGGGTAACCCATGGAGATGGAAGATCTCTTTGATGAAGACGGAGGCAGTTTCTGTAGTGGTAGGTAGTCCCACGAGGGGGATGAAATGTGCCATTTTCGGAAATCTATCAACGACCACCATGACAGTATCGTGCTTTGATGATTTCGGTAATTCCACTATGAAGTCCATAGCAATATCAGACCAGGGTACAGAGGGTACGGCAGCGGGTGTAATAATCCTTGAGGTCTATGTCTGGATGTCTTCATTCTTAAGCATGTAGGGCAATTCGTGATGTATTCAGTAATAGTCCTTGACATATGTGGCCACCAAAAGGATCTTTTTATAGTTTCACTGGTTTTGTGAATGCCTCCATGGCCTCCTAGGGTGGAATCATGGAAATGCTGTAATACTGCGGTTACGGCTAAAGGGGGTACATATATTCTTTCTTGATGTACCAGGAATCCGTCCTTTTCTGAAAACGGTATTCCTGTGGGGGCTTCCTGAAGCGAATGAGTATTACGAGCGATCACTTGCCATAAAGTGTTTTCCTGTGTTAGAAAACATGTAGATGGTAATATGGTCTCTTGTTCTCTGGTTCTCTCTGGATTGCCTATCCTTGATAAGGCATCTGCTTTCCCGTTTTTTCTGTAGGTAATATGTAAATCGAATCGGCTAAAAAAGAAGGCCCACCTGGCTTGTCGGGGTTTCAGCCTACGGGCTCGTTGTAGGTACTCCATGTTTCTGTGGTCTGTGAATACAGTCACGGGATGGCGGGCGCCTTCTAGTAAATGCCTCCATTCTTCTAAGGCCATTTTTATGGCTAGGAATTCTGTTTCACCTACATCATAGTTACGCTCAGCAGGGGATAGCCCTTTTGAAAAGAAACATACGGGGTGTACTTGTCCGGTCTTTACCAGCCTTTGAGAAAGTACAGCCCCCACAGCGAATTCGGAAGCGTCTACCTCCATTATATAGGGGTATGTAGGATCTGGTAAGGCGAGGATAGGTGCTTGTGTGAACATATTTTTTAGTTTATGGAAAGCATTTTGTGCGTCTTCTGTCCACGTGAACATGACATCTTGCCTCGTTAACATAGTGAGGGGACGGATAATCGTCGAGAAGCCTCTTATGAACTTCCTGTAAAAGTTACAGAACCCTATAAAGATTTGAACTCCCTTTTTGTTTGCCAGAACTGGCCAGGTGGCTACTGCTTCAGTCTTGGCTGGATCCATACGGATGCTCCCAGGGCTGATAATAAATCCAAGGAATTCTACGTTGTCGGTGTCGAAGATGCATTTCTTAGCCTTGGCATACAACCTCTGCTCCTGTAGTCTACGCAGTACGGTTTTTACAATGTTTTCAATGAGTCTCTAAATCTTCGGAATATATCAATATGTGGTCCAGGTATATTATGATGTAACTGTCTAATATATCCCGGAAGACATCATTTAGAAAACGTTGGAATGTGGCAGGAGCATTACATACCACATATGGCATGACCATATACTTGTAATGGCCATAACGAGAACGAAATGCAGTTTTCCACTCGTCTCCGTTTTTGACACGTACTAGGTTATAGGCTCCTCGTAGATCAAGTTTCGTGAATACATTAGCGGAGCGAAGGCGATCCATCAATTCTGATATCAGGGGGAGAGGATATTTATTTTTAATCGTAATAGCGTTCATGGCTCTGTAGTCGACACAAGGCTGAAGTCCTCCATCTTTCTTCCCTACGAAGAAAATAGGGGCTCCGGCAGGTGAGGTAGACGGCTGTATGAAGCCTTTTTGTAGATTGTCGTCGATATAGTCTTTTAATACTAGTAATTCGGGTTCAGATAGGGGGTAAATTCTTCCATAAGGAATGGGCGCCCCGGGTAGCAGATCCACAGGGCAGTCGTATGGTCTATGAGGAGGTAGGGTATCGGCACCTTTTTTCTTCAAAGACATGACTAAAGGTTTGGTACGGCTCGGGTACCTCAAGACACATAGCTATAGCTATGTCGTAGAGGCATGTAGATCTGTGGTCGAGATATTAGTTTCAGCATCGAAGGACCAGTTTATAGAAGGGTTGTTTCTGCGAAGTCAATTGAGACCTAGTACAGCGGGAAACACGGGAGAGGTTACCACATCAAACACTATAGTGTCGCGATGCTCAGTGCCTAGAGATACTAGCAACGGTTGGGTTTCTTTGATGATCGGACCGGATATAGGGGAACTTCCGTCGAGCAGTTGGATGGCGTAAGAGTGTGATTTGGAGACGATCGGGATACCCAGCGAGATAGCGATCTTTTCGTCCACGAAACATCCGCTGGCTCCGGAATCAATCATAGCCGGAGAGGAACGGCGCACTGGTCCCACTGTAATAGTAAGGATACGATTATGTGAGATGGTGTCACTGTACAAAGTTCATGGGTGGCGACCAACGTGGTGGGTTGTGCAGGCTCACCTGAACGACTGGGAGGCTTGGCTCGGCATTCTCATACTTGGTGGCCCGGACGCCCGCAGTACATGCATAGCCCTAAAGATTCGCACCTGGATTTTTCGTTCTCTGTTAGAGGTCCTCGTACAACTCCAATCTGCATAGGTTCTTCCTCGCTAGTGGAAGTAGTAGGAGTAGTCACCGGAGGAGTCTGTACATATCTCTTCACTGGAACATGAGCGTGGGAGGCAGATCTTTCTGCCCTCCATTCGCGTAGCCTTCTATCTATCTGGGTGCAAAGGATCATGGTAGCTTCCAGAGTGGAGGGGATTCCAGTACGGACTAGTTCATCCTTAAGTACCTCGGATAGTCCCTTTCTGAATTGTGCTAGCAGGGCTGGCTCGTTCCATTCCGAATCCAGGGCTAGATGTTTGAATTCAGTGATATAATCCTCTACGTCATCCTTCCCTTGTTTCAGTAATTCCAGTGCTTGAGCCGCAGAGGCTAGGTGATTGGGGTCTTCATACATGGCTTCAAGGGTGTTATAGAAGGTGTTCCAGGTGCGCAAAGAGGGGTGAGCGGTGCATAGTAGGTGATGGGCCCATACTTGAGGTTTGCCAGTAAGGAGGGATATCACAGTCCTGATCTTTACGAAATCAGACACATATGTCTTCCGTTGGATGGAGAACATTATTTGACATGACGTGATACAAACTCGATATTGCTTCCTGTCCCCGTCAAATTTGCTCGGTGGAGATACATAGGGTTCATGACTGATAGAGGTAACTTCGGCGACTGGTGGGGCTTTGACGGGAGGCTGGTTGTCCCTTCCGCGCCTTGTGCTTGGTCTAGACGACTCAGGTGGTTTTGTATAGTGACCTGATTGTTCTGTAAGTCTACAATAGAATGGGTCAGATTTGATAGCTGATTCATTATGAGAGCTAGGGTGTCTGGTATACTCGCGGGTTCCATGTGAGGCCCAATTATTCTGTCACGGTTTGCCACGGGGAAACTGTGATACCGGAACGGTGGGAACCCAAGAGGCGGAGTATACCAGATCATGAGAGCCACTACACGAAGGGTGAGATGGAACTGTACAACCCTATTCGTGACAGTGGCCGAAACGTCAGGTGCTGATGGGTATAGAGGTATAGGCACGGGGGTACTGGAGGCTTGACACGACGAGCAGTACTTAGTATATGAAAACACAGTAGCACAGTAACAGGCCCATATGGGATTGTAGTACTCACGGTAGACGATAGGTATATCAAGGCACAGAGGGAACATAGGATACTGCTGTACACTGTTTGCGGAGGTAACCTCGGAGCTGTGAAGTACTGCGGCAGGTCGGTGGCCTGAGGTTGATAAAGAGGCTGGAAAGGCTTGAGTGCCGAAGCAGATAGAGGTGCTGGATATACTGTAGCAGGCTGGATGTCTGAGGCTTGGAGAGTCGGCTGTGAAGGCTAAGTGCCAAAGCGGATTGAGGTGCTGGATATGCTGCAGCAGGCTGGAGGTCTGAGGTTCAGCGAGACGGCTGTGAAGGCTGAAGTGCCAAAGCGGATTCAGGTGCTGGATATGCTGCAGCAGGCTGGAGGTCTGAGATTCAGTGAGACGGCTGTGAAGGCTGAAGTGCCAAAGTGGATTGAGGTGCTGGATATGCTGTAGCAGGCTGGAGGTCTGAGATTTGGCGAGGCTGAAGTGCGGCCGCTGTATGACTTGGAGACAATAATACACAGTCCATGTGCTAGGAATCATACTCAATAATTCGGCATTTACTCACGAGTTCTGTAGCCTCTTTTAAACCGATTCCCGCCATTACCTGGCGTCTGATGTCATCTCCCGGTGCCGAGGACACCTAATCCCTCGCCGGGGTCCTCACTGATATAGTGCGCATGCACGCACCGGCCGCTGTCTAGGGGATAAGGTGCCGGAGGATGGAGTTGCAGTAACCACAGCGGCCGGTTGCGGTTCGCCGATGATGGGATGGACAGCATCAGTGTCGGGTCCGGCGGGTACCGGGCGGCACCAGGGGGGGATCCTGACAGTCCAGGACTGTAAGTGATCGTTAAGTGCAGGAATGGGCGATTCAGACGGAGTACCAGGTAATAAAGGAGGATGGAACCCATAGGTCGCAAAAGAACGGGTATGACCAGAGCTGTCATGTACCCGTTATTCCTAGCCAACTCAGCCCAAGGTAATAAGGAACTCCAATTATCTTGTTGTGGGAGAATGAAGAACCGTAAATATTGTTCTAAGAACTGGTTGGTACGTTCAGCAGCACCGTTAGATTGTGGGTGGTAGGCAGAAGAAAAGGATAAGTTGATACCCATTTCTTTACAGAAGGATCTCCAGAATCGGGAATGAACTGAATACCACGATCTGAGACTATTTCCCTGCGGTATCCCATGTAAACCGTACCACCTCCTTAGCAATTATACAGGCTAGCTGTTCTGAAGAAGGAAGTTTTTTCAGTGGAACAAATGGGCCATTTTAGAAAACGGTCAATAACAGTGAGAATGGTGGTATTACCCTCAGATGGGGTAGGTCCACAATAAAGTCCATGGATAAATGGGTCCATGGTCTCGAAGGCACAGGGGGAAGTTGTAATAGACCCACTGGAAGATCAGCAGGGGTCTTATTCTGGGCACACACGTTACAGGATGCAATAAACTCTCGGATATCAACACAAAGAGTGGGCCACCAATATAGATGAGAAACGGCGAGAATGGTCTTATTGACTCCTGGGTGACCTGCAAACTTTGATGCATGTGTAGCGCTGGGTTTAATTCCCTGTTGTGGCAGTACCTATTTTTGGCCGCCGGAGGAAGTGTATCTAACCCACTGTATGCTTGCTGCTGAGTCTGTATATGTTGCCTAAACTGTGTTGAAATGTAATTCAACTGTTGTACCTCCTTGGAGAGACCCAAGAGTTCTAGGAGGGGGAGAGTGTAGCGCTGGGTTTAATTCCCTGTTGTGGCAGTACCTATTTTTTGCCACCGGAGGGAGCCAAGCGTGCTGAGAGACATTGAACATGGGGACTACATTTCCCGGCATGCTTGGGAGCAGACACAGGAAGTGGGTGGGACTTACATCCTGAGCCTCGTGGAGAGAGCTGGCAGAGCGCGCCAGGGAGTGAGAGGAGCAAGACGCAGAGCAGCAGAAGAGCCAGTGACTAGGCCGGAGCGCAGCTGGGGCCTGACAGAGCTAAAGACTGGGTTATTCAGCCTTACCAGAGGAAGACCCAGTGAGTCACAGGAATACCCACGCTGATACCAAGTGAGCGAGAGGACCCCGAGTTAGGAGCACCGCAGATCGATCAGACAGGGAGAGCAGGCGGTGAGCTGGACATCTTGCAGCAGCTGCAGAAAGGCAAGACAGCGGATCCAGTAGTCCAGAGAATCCCAGCCAAGATTGAGCAGAGAGACGTCTTGGGTCGAGTGAGGCACCAAGTATCTGGCGGATGGGTGAGAGGCCTTCCAGGCTGTTTGTGAATAAAGTAAGCACGCTGCTGTTTGTTTCCAAAACCCACAGGGCCCAAACTTGACTAGTCGAAGATACCTCATAAGCAATTCACTGGCCAGTTGGATATTGTACCCCGGTACGTGGACGAACAAGAGCATCTGATCGCTTTTAAATCCACAGAGAAGGCTGTCAAAGAATTAAACCTCTCTGCACAAGGCGAGTTGCGAAAAACTGTTAAGGAGGTACAAGAAGCTCAAACTGAACTGCAACAGGCGTACGCGGAACTGTGCCGAGTATTGTTAAAGGTGACAGAGACACAGACAGAGATGCAGAAGTTCCTTACGGACATGCAGACAACCGGAGTTGCTGTGGCATCTAGCCAGGGTCCTTCAACCGAATCACAGCGGGTGAATGCGTCTCCGTCTTCAAAGAAGAGGTGTTTCAGTTGTGGAGAAATGGGCCATTTCCGCGCACAATGCAAAAGCCAAAAGCCTGAAGGAAATAGAGTAGAGGAGTTGTTGAAAGCCTTGGAAGGACTGTTATCTACCTCACCGGCGGGAAACGCCAGAGGGCACAAGTGAAGGAGCAACCTAGGTGCCCGAAGGTTGAAACCCGCTCCAAAAATCAAGCCAGGACTAAGAGGGCGAGAGGACCCAAAGTATGGCCAACTGCTGAGCCTGCCAGGACTGAAAGAGTCACTCCCTTAGCATCCGGACCTACGTCATGGGGAAGCAATGCACACCCAAAACCTACACGGGCCAAGAAGAAGGCCAGGGTACAACAAACTGGGTCTAAGTGTCCTGGTGCCACCACCAAGTTTCCTGACCAGCTGATAGGTCCTTCTCCTATTGTGCCAATCCAAGTGGAGGGAGTCTACACGAAAGCCCTGTTGGATTCAGGGGCTCAAGTGACATTGATCTACCGAGACTTCTACGAGAAGCACTTGAGGCACATTCCTCTACAGAAATTGAAGGACCTGGAAATCTGGGGTATTGGAACTGAGAAACTCCCTTATGACGGGTATCTACAAGTGAAGTTGGAGATCGGATCCGAAGTCATCGGACAGTCTGGAGGTTGTGATGCATTGGCCATTGTGTGTCCTCGGCCTTCAGGGGCAAACAGGAGTTCCATGATAGTGGGGACGAATACTGATTTGGTGCAATGTCTCCTGACACCTATCGTATTGGAAGAAGGTTCTACTCAAGGAGTACACCCAATGTTACGTCCAGTCTATCAGAGGATGGTCGAAGAACAGAAGGCACCTGCCGAAGTGGGGCGCCTATGGAGATTAGAATGAACAGAGAAGGTTCTGCAAGCAGGAGAAGTAGCGAGCTTCCGGGCTTCAGTCAAGTTGAACGGATCGCAACCAGGTCCCTATGTGGTACTGGAAACCGATTTTAATCATGGGAATGAAGCCGGAGTCTAAGTAATTCCTGAAATAATCTCCACTAAAGCTTTGAAAAAAACACGAGGAAGAGTCTCAGTCAGCGTGTGCAATGTGTCTGATTCTCCAGTAGTCCTTAAAGCACGAATGCCTATCGGGCAAGTAGCGTCTGCTACGCCTCTCTCTCCTACCGATTTAGGAGGGGGAGTGGATAAAGAGATTCCAGATGAAAGATTCTACCCCAAGGACGCTCCCATTTCACCTGAATGGAAGAAACGTCTTCAGTCTCAAGTTCTAAAGTGGAGAGAATTGTTCTCGAAAGATGAGTTCGACGTAGGCCTAGCTAAAAGTACCGAGCACCGCATTCGATTACAAGAAGACAAGCCGTTTCGTGAAAGGTCAAGACGAGTTCCGCTGGGAGACTTGGATGATCTGAGAGAACAGCTGAATGAACTGCAAAGAACCAAGGTGATCCAAGAGTCCAGGAGTCCATATGCATCTCCAATCGTGATGGTCCGGAAGAAGAATGGTTCTGTCCGCCTATGCATAGACTATCGCACGCTGAATCGGAGAACCATCCCAGACCAATATGCTACTCCTCGGATAGAAGATGCCTTACAGTGTTTGTCTGGAGCAAAATGGTTTAGTGTACTAGACCTGCGAAGTGGGTATCACCAGATACCAATGCATCCTGAAGACAAAGAGAAGACTGCGTTCATCTGTCCACTGGGGTTCTTTGAATTCAACAGAATGCCTCAAGGCCTTACGGGGGCTCCAGCCACGTTCCAACAGTTAATGGAGAAGACAGTCGGTGACATGAATCTGATCGAAGTATTAGTGTACCTGGATGATATAATTGTGTTCTGGAAGACTCTGGAAGAACATGAGCAACGTTTGGAGAAGGTCTTGAAGAGGCTCCATGAAGAGGGATTGAAACTGTCTCTGGAGAAATGTCAATTCTGCCTACCGTCTGTTACGTATTTGGGGCATGTGGTCTCAGCAGAAGGTGTTTCGACAGATCCTCAGAAGTTGGAGGCCGTAGCTTCTTGGCCTAGACCCTGAAACGTCACTGAACTTAGATCTTTCTTGGGGTTCTGTATCTACTATCGAAGATTTGTAGGAGGATTCGCAAAAATAGCTCAACCACTGAACAAACTCCTACAGAAGGAAAGCACAGAAGAAGGCTGCAAGGTCTCTGACCGAAACCCGTCAGCTCCAGGACCAAGGAAAGCTCGAGAGTCCATACAGGGAGAATGGACTAGTCAATGTGAAGGTGCTTTCTTGAAGCTGAAAGAGAGTCTAACTCGAGCTCCTGTCTTGGCCTACGCGGACCCTCACAAGCCGTATGAGCTACATGTGGATGCCAGCAGAGAAGGTCTAGGAGGAGTCCTGTATCAAGAGCATGGTGGATTGCTGAGGCCTGTAGCGTACGTGAGCCGGAGCCTTATGGCTTCAGAGAAGAACTACCCTACCCACAAGTTGGAGTTCCTAGCCTTGAAGTGGGCAGTGGTACACAAGCTAAAGGACTATCTGTATGGAGCCGAGTTTGTGATAAAGACGGATAACAATCCTCTTACCTACATCCTTACTACTGCGAAACTGGACGCAACAGGAAATCGGTGGTTGGCCGCTCTGTCAGGGTTTCGGTTCAGCCTGAAGTATCACCCTGGGGTGAATAATCGAGATGCTGATGCTTTGTCGAGAAGACCCTACGCTGCAGAATGGACTCAATTAACTCCAGACGGGGTCCAAGCTTTGTGTCAAGGAGCAGGGCGCCGGGTCAAGGGAGGGATTGAAGCGGAGGCCATAGAAGTCATGGCTGCGGCTGTTCCGGAGTTCTACTGCAACCCTACGCAATTGAGGGATGAAAGTCTACCTACTTTTTCAAAACAGGACCTGAAAGCTGATCAGGCCAGAGACCCTTTAATTGCGTTAACCATAAAGGCCCTAACTGCGAACCAGCGTGAAATTCTGCTGACCAATTCCCCAGATGGAGCCAGATTGGTCTACAAAGAGTGGGAACGGTTGAAGATGTTGGATGGGCTGGTCTACCGAAGGGGCCCCTCAACCAATGCTGAAGAGACCCAACAGTTATTCCTTCCCACTAAAAATAGGGAGAGTGTGCTACAATCGCTACATGATGAGCATGGACATTTGGGCGCTGAAAGGACTTTTAAGCTGGTGCGAGACCGGTTCTATTGGCCTTGCATGAGAGCTGAAGTGGAAAGTTACTGCCATTCATGTCTGAGGTGTATTCAGAGGAAGACTTTACCGACCCGAACCGCTCCAATGAGCCATCTGCAGAGTCAGGGACCCATAGATTTGGTGTGCATTGACTTCTTGTGCTTAGAGCCGGATGCTAGTGGGCAAGGGAACATTCTAGTAGTGACTGATCACTTCACACGTTACGCCCAAGCCTTTTCCACAAAAGACCAACACGCTCCGACAGTAGCAAAGGTTCTGATGGAGAAGTTCTTTGTTCACTACGGCCTACCAAGGAGAATACACTCTGATCAGGGTAGAGACTTTGAAAGCCGACTTGTTGGGCAATTGTTGGAACTGTTGGGAATCCAAAAGACCCGAACTACACCATATCACCCTCAAGGTGATGCTCAGCCTGAAAGGTTTAATCGCACGCTGCTAAATATGCTGGGGACATTGTCAAACGCAGAGAAGCAGAGTTGGAGTCGTCACATAGCTACTCTGGTGCATGCATATAACAGTACGGAGAGTGACGCCACTGGATACTCACCGTACCGTCTTATGTTCGGAAGAGAAGCTCGACTGCCGGTTGATTTGGCGTTTGGGTTATCTCTAGACCAGACGTCGGTAGCTTCCCATAGAAATTACATGGATAGACTTCCAAAGAATCTGGCCTCTGCGTTTGAACAGGCCCGTTTGACCTCAGGAAACAGGGAGCAAAGGAACAAAAGGAACTATGACTTGAAAGTTCGGATACAGGATCTACAACCCGGTGATAGGGTTTTGTTGAAGAACTTGGGTGCTGCTGCGAGGCAAAAGTTGGCGGATAGATGGAGTTCTCAAGTCTACATTGTCTGCAAGCAACTGCCGGGTCTGCCGGTGTATCAAATCCGGCCGGATGGAAAGGCTGGGCCTCTTTAGAACTGGCACCGGAATCATTTGTTACCTTTGAGAGAGGCTGTGAGGATACCAGTTGGGGACGAACTTTCTCTGCCAAATCCGCCTGCTCCACGTTTGCCTCCCGTTACTCGGTCTCAGCAGACCCGGGTTGTTGAAGAGAGCGAAAGGGACAGTGAGGAAGAGAGTTTTTGTCTGGACTGGATGCGCTCACCGGAGCCTGAAGGGGTTATCGCGGTTCCTGAACGGTGGGAAAGTAATTTGAGGCCTGAAGCTCCTGAATTTAAGTTAGAAGTTCCTGAGACTATTGCAATCCCTGTAGTTCCTGAAGTCGAATCTTATGACTACAGTTCTATGCCTTCACTGGAAGGATCATACTCTGAAGAGATGGCTGCTCCAGTGGTAGAAAGAAGAACAGAACCAGCGCCTATAGTACTTCCACCTGAAGTGGAACTGATTGAGCCAGAACCAAAACGCTCTGTTCGACCGCCCCAGCGACTCACCTACGACTCACCAGGACATAGCACTGAAGAGGCCGTCACCACAGTGCGAAGGTTGCCCGAAGTGTCTGCTATGTTAGCTGAGTAGCCCAAAGCATGAGTCAACCTGAGGAAGTGTATCTAACCCACTGTATGCTTGCTGCTGAGTCTGTATATGTTGCCTAAACTGTGTTGAAATGTAATGCAACTGTTGTACCTCCTTGGAGAGACCCAAGAGTTCTAGGAGGGGGAGAGTGTAGCGCTGGGTTTAATTCCCTGTTGTGGCAGTACCTATTTTTTGCCACCGGAGGGAGACAAGCGCGCTGAGAGACATTGAACATGGGGACTACATTTCCCGGCATGCTTGGGAGCAGACACAGGAAGTGGGTGGGACACAGAGACTTACATCCTGAGCCTCGTGGAGAGAGCTGGCAGAGCGCGCCAGGGAGTGAGAGGAGCAAGACGCAGAGCAGCAGAAGAGACAGTGACTAGGCCAGAGCGCAGCTGGGGCCTGACAGAGCTAAAGACTGGGTTATTCAGCCTTACCAGAGGAAGACCCAGTGAGTCACAGGAATATCCACGCTGATACCAAGTGAGCGAGAGGACCCCGAGTTAGGAGCACCGCAGATCGATCGGACAGGGAGAGCAGGCAGTGAGCTGGACATCTTGCAGGAGCTACAGAAAGGCAAGACAGCGGATCCGGTAGCCCAGAGAATCCCAGCCAAGATCGAGCGGAGAGACGTCCTGGGTCGAGCGGAGCACCAAGTATCTGGCAGATGGGTGAGAGGCCTTCCAGGCCGTTTGTGAATAAAGAAAGCACGCTGCTGTTTGTTTCCAAAACCCACAGGGCCCCAACTTGACTAGTCGAAGATACCTCATAAGCAATTCACTGGCCAGTTGGATATTGTACCCGGGTACCATAACACATACACACACTTACATTCTGGGACATAACCTGTGCGGGACTCACTCCCCAAACACAAGAAAGGGGTTAAAGATTTATTTTCGTTTCTTTTCCGCTGCGCGTTTCTCGAATTACGAAACCTTGTATTTTCTCTTTTCCGCTGCGCCTTTCTCGAATTACGAAGCATCGTATTTCTTTTCCGCTGCGCGTTCCTCGAATTACGAAACATCGTATTTCTTTTCCGCTGCGCGTTTCCCGCATTATGAAGTACTGTAAATATATATACGAACGCCGTGTTATTCATTATATGCTATTTATTCTAGTAAACTATATAATTTATAAAATCCACAACGGTGCTGGAGTATATTTATTCCCTAGTGCGTGGAGACTGACCCGAGGTTTAATTTCAGCGGCTCATCCTGGAGTGAGCGCTACACATGCATAACTTGTAATAACTCCCTTCTCTCGTTCTCTCCTACATACAATCTTTCTGGAGGTAGAGAGCTAGGGGCGGCATTCTGATAGGACAGAATGCGCTCGATCAACTGAGAAGACACTTGCATACACACAGTGGCGATTATATGAGTACTGGGTATGAGAGAAACTGGTTCGGTGTGAGGCAGTTCCTCTTCCTCAAACTGTCTGGAAAGAGCATCCGCCTTGGTATTACGTGACCCTGGGTGGTAGGTGATCAAATAATTGAAGCGACTTAGGAACAACGACCATCTGGCCTGGCGGGGGGACAGTCGCTTCACGTCTGCCAGGTAGGCTAGGTTCTTGTGGTCAGTTAGAATGATCACTGGAATTTGCGAACTCTCCAACAGATGTCTCCATTCTTTTAAAGCCATTATAATAGCCAAGAGTTCTCTGTTGCCAATGTCATAGTTTCTCTCTGAGTCTGACAATGTCTGGGAGAAGTAGGCACAAGGGTGAAGTAGGGCATCCCAGTTGTCTCTCTGGGAAAGTACTGCCCCTATATCAGATTCTGATGCATCGACCTCCATTATAAATGGTTTAGAAGGGTTAGGATGTGCTAGAATAGGTGCAGAGGCAAAGGCCATTTTTAAATCCTCAAAGGCTTTAAGGGCAGCGGGAGACCAGTTGGTTGTATTGGCCCCTTTCTTGGTCATAGAGGTGATAGGAGCAATTACAGAAGAAAAGTGTGGGATAAACTTTATGTAATAAATGGCGAATCCAATAAATCTCTGGATAGGTTTCAACCCTTTGGGTAGAGGCCAAGATAGGATGGATTCCAGTTTTTTGGGATCCATTAAAAAACCCTTGAACGACACGATGTACCCCAGAAACGAAACCTGTGTCACATGGAATATGCATTTTTCTAGCTCACAATATAAACCATTTCGTAACAGAGTGCCGAGAACAGAACGCATGTGATCATAATTTGTATTTAGGTCAGGAGAGTGCACCAGAATGTCATCTAGATAGACAATGACACATGAGGAGAGGTAGTCCCGAAGGACATCATTTATAAAATCCTGAAAAACCGCAGGGGCGTTGCACAACCCAAACGGCATGACCAGGTATTCGTAGTGGCCGTATTCCGTAGTGTTGAATGCGGTCATCCACTCGTCTCCCTCCTTTATGCGTACCAGGTTGTATGCACCCCTAAAATCCAATTTAGAAAACACTGTGGAACCTCTAAGACGGTCAAAGAGGTCAGAGATTAGAGGAATAGGGTAGGCATTCTTGATGGTGATATGATTCAACCCTCTATAATCTATGCACGGACGGAGGTCACACTCTTTTTGGCTACAAAGAAGAACCCTGCCCCAGCTGGGGAAGAAGATCTTTGTATGAAACCCTTCTCCAGTGATTCCTGGATATATTCCTCCATGATACTATGTTCCTTTGGGGACAGTGGATAAATTCTCCCTTTAGGGGGAATGGTACCTGGGTATAACTTGATAGCACAGTCATACGGACGGTGCGGGGGTAGCTTATCGGCCTCTTTTTTGTCAAACACTTGTTTAACAGACAGATATTGCTCCGGAACGGTAAAAGACAAAGGTTTTGCAGTAGGAGTATTGAGTAACCTGATAGGTAACATAGAGGGAAAACAAGAGGAGGAACAGGTGGAACCCCATGCGACGACCTTTCCCTTTACCCAGTCAATGTGAGGATTAATGTTTTTGTAACCATGTGAGACCTAAAACGACTGAACAAGACGGTGATGATATGATTTGAAACACTATGGATTCGTCATGATGATCCCCAAGACACATGGAAATAGCTTTAGTCTCTTGGGTTATAACAGGAGAGGCAAGGGGCCTACCATCAATGGCCTGTACCATTAAGGGTTTGGATCTAGGGGACAGAGGAACAAGAGGACCTGAGGCAAAGAACTCATCCATAAGATTATCAGCAGCCCCTGAATCCAGCAATGCATCACAATTGAATTTGACAGAACCCCATGTTAGACAGACAGGAAGAAGTAATCGTAGTGAGGTCGGTCTGGGACATAAAGTAAGAACACCTAAGGCCGGTGCCCTCCTAGGACTTAGGTGTGAGCGTCTCTACACCTATAGGATTTCTCTTCTTCTGTCAATTTGGTGTGACCCAATTGCATGGGTTCGGTATCAGAGACCTGTGAAGTGCGAGATGGTGGGCTAACGGAACCTCGTGTAGGAACCCTAGCAAAGCTTTTTCTGGGTCTCTCTCTGTGTTTAGCTCTATCCCTGATTCTGTTATCAATATCAATCACGTAATCGATCAAATCCTCTAACTCCTCAGGCAAATTCTTAGCTGCTATCTCATCTAGGATAGTATCAGAAAGGCCCTCCTGGAAAAGCAATACAAGGCAATCATTAGTCCAATCAACCTCTGCTACAAGGGTTTTGAAGTCTATGGCATAATCTGCAACAGACCTGGAACCTTGCTTAATTCTGAGCAGGGATCTCCCAGCCCTCTTGGAACGACCAGGAGGATCAAAGGTGCGTCTGAGAGCACGTACAAAGTTGTGGTAGTTATAGACCACGGCATCATCATTTTCCCACAATGGGTTAGCCCATGCTAGGGCTCTACCAGACAAATGATTTATCATAAATCCCACACGGGCACGATCTGAAACATACATTTTAGGGTTTAGTTCAAAATGAATGCTGACCTGAGTCAAAAAGCCACGACACCCAGTCTGTTCCCCACCAAAACGAATAGGAGAAGTCATGGATACATGGGAGGCAGGTAAAGCAACCTGGGATGGAAAAACCCAAGGGCTGAATATAGAATATTTGATACAGTCCTAACCTCAACATCTGAGGAAAGGGATTTAGGGGTTATTATTTCAGAGGATCTAAGGGTAAGTAGTCAATGTAATAGAGCAGCAGAAAATGCTAGCAGAATCCTTGGTTGTGTAGGGAGAGGTATTAGCAGTAGGAAAAGGGTCATGCCACTGTACAGAGCACTGGTGAGACCTCACTTGGAGTACTGTGTGCAGTACTGGAGACCATATCTCCAGAAGGATATAGACATCTTAGAGAGAGTTCAGAGAAGGACTACTAAAATGGTGTACGGCTTGAAGGAGAAAAGTTACCAGGAAAGGCTTAATGATCTTAACATGCACAGCTTGGAAAAAAGACGAGACAGAGCAGATATGATAGAAACATTTAAATACATAAAGGGAATCCACAAGGTAGAGGAAGGGAGTATATTTAAAGGGAAACAAAGTAGCAAAACAAGAGGACATAGTCTTAGATTAGAGGGGCAAAAGTTTAAAAGTAACAGCAGGAAGCATTATTTTACTGAGATGGTGGTGGATACATGGAAAAGCCTTCCAGTTGAAGTGGTAGAGGCCAAAACAGTAATAGAATTTAAGCAAGCATGGGATAGGCATAAGGCTATCCTAAACGAAAGATAAATCCAGGTAAAGTATCCATATAATTGGGCAGACTAGATGGGTCGAAAGAGTGCAGGGTTGGACCCTGCGGTTCAAAAAATTAAAATGATATATCTGCTGACATTTTTCTATGTTTCTATGTTTCTAAGGATGAAAGTAACAATAGGTGCTTTAAAATTGGGCTTTTAGCGTTGGCAACAGTGCCGTCACACAGTAACCCCTCTGAGGATATGAATCTGGTACAGGCATCAGTGGCAGTGCACCCAAATATTGTGCCTTTGGTGCCAGGCCAGCAAGTGCCATCATACAGTAACCCCTCTGTGGTATTGTGGAAGAGTGCAAGGGTGGACCATGCGGTCCTATATTAAAAAGATATGAATCTGGTAAAGGCGTCAGTGCACCCAGATATTGTGCTTTTGGTGCCAGGCCAGCAAGTGCATTCATACAGTAACCCCTCTGTGGTATTGTGGAAAAGTGCAGGGGTGGACCATGCGGTCCTATATTAAAAAGATATGCATCTGGTAAAGGCGTCAGTGCACACAGATATTGTGCTTTTGGTGCCAGGCCAGCAAGTGCATTCATACAGTAACCCCTCTGTAGTATTGTGGAAGAGTGCAGGGGTGGACCATGCGGTCCTATATTAAAAAGATATGCATCTGGTAAAGGCGTCAGTGCACACAGATATTGTGCTTTTGGTGCCAGGCCTGCAAGTGCCATCATACAGTTACCCCTCTGTGGTATTGTGGAAGAGTGCAGGGGTGGACCATGCAGTCCTATATTAAAAAGATATGAATCTGGTAAAGGCATCAGTGCAGCAAAATAGTGTGCCTTTCATGGCAGCAAGTGCCTTCACACCGTAACCCTTTTGTGGTATTGTGGAAGAGTGCAGGGTAAGACCCTGCGGTTCAAAAAATTAAACTGATATATATCTGGCACAGGCGTCAGTGCAGCCAAATATTGTGCCTTTTATGGCAACAAGTGCCTTCACACTGTAACCCTTTTGTGGTATTGTAGAAGAGTTCAGTGCTGGAGGTTTTGTGAATGCAGAAGACATCCCCGATCTATTCCGTTACATCAGCATCAGGGGATTAATAGCTGCTGATCCAGGACTGATTAATTTTATAAATGTCAGCCGGTCTACAGAGTCGGTGGACAGACGTACTCTTTTGTCTGTGACAAAACCTCCAGCGGCACTGAACATCCTTTCAGAAAGCACGCAAATGAAGGGCAACCTAGTAGCTGCATAGTATATTGGCTAAGTTTTGGCCATTGATCCAGTCTCAACACCCAGTAAGCCAGTGGATCATCTGCTGCAAAGGTATCCAGGTCCGCCCTTGCCCCTAGGTAGTCCTGCACCATATGGTGAAGACGCTGGCAATGGGTGCCTACATTTGACGTCCCTGGGTGTTGTGGACTAAAAAAAATTGAAAAGGCATCAGTCAAGTGGCCCCAGCCTTCACCACTATTCCTCTGATCTTCCGCAGCCTCAGAAGCACCTGTGTCATCACTTGGTAACCTACCAGTGCCTGGAAAGGTGTTACACAAGTGTCGCTTTAGAGTGTCCTCAAGTTTTTTCATCCTGTGCTCCCTCTGTTCGGGCAGGATGAGCTCTGCAACTTTACCCTTGTATCGTAGATCAAGAAGGGTTGCCAACCAGTAATGATCCCTCTCCTTGATAGGACGAATCCTGGGGTCCTTTAGCAGGCTTTGCATAATAAGGGAGCCTATGCAGCGTAGGTTGGAGGTGGCATTGGCTTCCGAGTCTTCCTGGTCAATGAGGATGACCATATTGTGCACTTCTTCCTCTCAGCCACGTACTAGTCCTTGTGTTTCTGGGCACACAAAACAATCCCTTGAGGAATCCCCACCTTCAATGCCCCACTACTTAAATATTCCTCCTCCTGTCTGATCTGAGGAGGACCCGCTGGAATGCTGTCTGCGGAAAGACTGGGGCCTTAAGAGCTAGGGAAGGCCTCCTCTTCCTCCCGCTGCTCTGCCTCTAGAGCCACATCTATAATTCCCCACAGAGTTTGCTCCAGGAGGGACACTAAAGGAATCCTCGTTGCCTCATCAAATGGTGACAGTACAGTGCATGCATCCTTGATCATCAGCCACTGTGGGGGGGGGGAAACAAGTTGACCTGAACCTGTCCTTGTGCCATACTCACACAGTTACTCGTTGATGGCCCTCTGCTGCTTGTGCAAACTCTGCAGCATTGCTAATGTCGAGTTCCACCTGGTGGGCATGTCACAGATCAGACGGTTTGTGGGAGGGTGGAATTCTCTTTGAATTTCTGCCAGGCGAACGCTTGCTGGGAATGACCGTCTGAAGTGGCTGCAGACTTTTCTGTCCTGGCTGAGAAGCTCTGCCAGCCCTGGGTACTTGGTTAGGAAACGCTGTACCACTAGATTTAGGATGTGTGCTAGGCATGGTACATGCGTCAATTTACCCTTGCATAGGGCGGAGAGAAAGTTGCTGCCATTACCACAGACGACCATTCCCAGCTGAAGCTGGTGTGGTGTTAACCATCTCTGCACTTGCCCCTGCAGAGCTGACAGAATTTCTGGCCATGGTGTGGCTCCTGTCCCCTAAACAAACCAGCTCAAGCACAGTTTATGCATCACTTTGCTTGAGCCATTGCATAGCCCTGTCAGGTGTTCGATTTATAACTGCCACTTTTACAGAGACACAGAAGGATGGAGGAGGATGATGGAGAGAGGTGGTGGTTAGAGCAGACAGACCTCTCATTATCAAGCAGCTTTTCTGGAGGCTGGTGGTATGGAATCAAGCTCCAGCACAGTAGCTCTCTATCTTTGATCCTCTATGACGGAATGGAGATGTTGGTTCCGCCTGCGGTGTGCTCTATCTGCGTGACCCCTTCGCTTCCGCTGGCCCGACTACCGAGTGGCGCGCACTCGGCGTCTCGTGCGGCCTGCGTGACCCTGGGAGAGGTTAGCGGGCGGGGAGGGGACCCCTGCCTAGAACCAGTCCGACCACTGAGCCATACAGCACTCAGCGTCCCGAGCAACTGGTTCACTGACCTTGTTGGGTATGGGACGTCTGTGGAGATCGGATCTGGCAGCCGCGGAGAACTATTCGGATCTTATGGGGAAACGTTTCGGATCTTATGCGGGAAACGTTTCCGATCCTGGGGCGGGTGACTTTTCGTATCTTGGGTGGCGGACTTTTCGGACCGGGGATGGGTGGAGAGTCGGATCGAGTTGGGACGGCTTTTTCGGATCGGGGTTGGAGAGGGTTTCGGATCTGGCGGAATCAGCGGAGAATTCGGATCTTACCGCAGTACCGAAGTGCGGTGCACGGCCGCGTCCTTCGGTTCGGATCTCCGGGAGGTAGTCTGGGAACCGAATCTCCTACGCAGCGCCTCTGCCCTGATACACGATGCAGGGACAGAGCGCTCGATTCGGATCGTATCGGGTGGTCACCGTATCCTGAGATCGCGGGGGACACTCAGATGCGAAATACGGCGGAGACAAAGACACATCAGACGAGGCTGGATGCACTGCAAAATCTGGCTTTATTATGCACAGCTCAGGCATTTATCAACTTTGCACAAAATTACAATACAATGGGACTCCTTGCCCGCCCTCCCAGGACCCATTGGCCATTATACTTCAGGGAGTCGCCGATTCGGACCGGATGGTCCGAATCGGCCATTTTACGATTCGAACCGGATGGTTCGAATCGGCCATTTTCCGAATCGAGAATTCTGAACTGCGCCACAAGGTGATCGGAAAATGGCGGCGGGCAAGGCAGACAAAGGGAAAATACATTACGCAATAAACCAACGGGGAACACTGTATCACACCACACAATATCACATCTAATAAAAAGTACGTTCAAACTCCGTGCGTGCCACCGCACCTAACTGTCCCTGGCCAAAACTAATGTCCGTGTGCACCGCCCCTGGCTGAGGGTGCTGGGCCATTCCGTGACACTCCTCCCCCCCCAAGGTCCGACGCACTCGGTTGGACCCCACCGGGTCGTACCGAGGTAGTCGGGGCTCCCCAATCCCCTGGTTCCCGGGCCGACTGCCGCGATAACCCATCTGCGTTACCGTTCTGCGACCCGGGCCGATATTGGATTGTAAAATTGAAGGGTTGGAGAGCCAGGCTCCACCGCAACAGGCGGCCGTTCTCCCCCGCCACTCGGTTGAGCCATACCAAGGGGTTATGGTCGGTCATCACGGTGAAGGACCGACCGTAGACATAGGGTTGGAGTTTCCGTAGGGCCAGACCAAGGCCAGGCACTCCTTCTCCACTGCAGCATACCCCACTCTCGTGGCAACAGCTTCCGGCTAATGAACGCCACCGGATGATCCCCCCCGTCGTCCCCCACTTGACTCAGGACAGCTCCCAGTCCGAACATGGACGCGTCTGTGTGAACAACAAAACGTTTATTATAGTTGGGAGCTGCCAGCAGGGGAGCTTGGGTCAGGGCGGCCTTCAATTGTCGAAAGGCCTGTTCGCACTCCGGGGACCACAGGACTTGGCGGGGCAGGGATTTCTTGGTCAGGTCAGTCAGGGGTTTGGCCAGGTCACTGTAATGGGGTACAAATTTTCTATAGTACCCCGCGGTGCCCAGGAAGGCGAGAACCTGAGTTTTAGTCACAGGGGTGGGCCAATCCAGGATAGCCTCTATCTTAGCGGGCTCCGGCCGCTGTATCCCGCACCCCACCCGGTGGCCCAATACTGCACTTCGGCCATCCCCACCTTACATTTCTCCGGCTTCAGGGTCAGGTTGGCGTCTCTAATCCGGCCCAGGACAGTCCCTACATGATCCAGATGTTCCTCCCAGGTCTGGCTATAGATGGCTATATCATCCAGGTATGCGCAAGCGAATCCCTGGAGGCCATCGAGGAGGCGATCGATTAACCGCTGGAAGGTAGCAGGGGCGTTCTTCATCCCGAACGGCATGACTCGAAACTGGTACAAGCCGAACGGGGTGATGAAGGCCGACTTCGGGGTCGCCTCCTCGGCAAGGGGAATCTGCCAATACCCCTTGCACAGATCCACCGTGGTCAAAAAATGACCCCCGGAGATCTGGTCTAGCAACTCGTCGACTCGGGGCATCGGATAAGCGTCCGTAATAGTACAATCGTTTATCCGCCGATAGTCGACGCAGAACCTGGTGGTACCGTCCTTCTTGGGCACCAGGACCACGGGCGACGCCCATGGGCTGGCCGACGGCTCAATGACCCCCAGCTCCAACATCTCCCGGATCTCGGCCCGCATGGACTCGCGGACTGCTTCCGGGAGTCGGTATGCGGGCTGCCGGAGTGGTCTCTGGCCGGGCGTGTCCACCTGATGGACAGCCTGGTCCGTATATCCCGGGAGAGCCGAGAAAACCCCCGGGTAGGCGAGAAGCAGCTGCCGCGCCTGCGCCTGTTTCTCGGTCCTAACTCCTCCCCAACTGCACCTGATCCACCCCGGAAGGCTGCTTGGCTACCCCCGGAAGTTCTTCCAGCGGAAACGGTTCCATCTCCTCGGCAGCCGGCGCGCATATGGCGTCCACCGTCTCCGGCCGCTCATGGAAGGCCTTCAGCATATTGACGTGGAACGTCCGCTGGATTCTGGTGTCTGCGCAGCTAACAACCACATAGGTGGTATCCCCCAGCTGGGTTACCACCTTGTAGGGACCTTGCCAGGCCGCCTGCAGCTTGTTCTGCCGCTGTGGTTTTAACACCAGAACCTTCTGCCCCACGCAGAACGAGCGACTGCACGCAGCGCGATCGTACCACGCCTTCTGCTGAGCCTGGGCCGTCTCCATGTTCTCCTGCACGAACCCCTGGAGTTCCGCCAAGCGCTCCCGGAGCTTCAGGACGTACTCCACCACAGGAACCCCATCCTCCTCCGGTGCCCCCTCCCACTGAGCCCTAACCAGATCCAGGGGCCCTCGCACCTGGCGCCCATACAGCAGCTCAAAGGGGGAGTAACCGGTGGATTCCTGAGGAACCTCCCGGTAGGCGAACAGCAGGTGGGGAAGATACTTCTCCCAATCCCTGTTCTCGTGCACAAAGGCCCGGATGAGCTGCTTCAGGGTCCCATTGAACCGCTCGCACAGCCGTTTGTCTGGGGGTGATACGGGGCGCTGTGCAGCGCCTTAACACCACAGAGACGCCAGAGCTGTTGGGTGAGCTCAGCGGTAAACTGGGTACCCTGATCGGATAGGATTTCTCGGGGAAACCCTACCCTCGTGAACACCCTGAGGAGCGCGTCCGCTACAGTGTCCGCCTGGATATTGGCCAAGGCCACAGCCTCGGGGTACCGGGTGGCATAATCCACTACGGTAAGAATGTACCTCTTACCGGTGGCACTGGGCCGTGGCAACGGCCCTACGATGTCGACCGCCACCCGGCTAAAGGGCTCCTGGATAATGGGCATGGGCCGCAAGGGTGCTTTCGGGTGATCCCCGGCCTTCCCAGCTTTCTGGCAAACTGGGCAGGTGCGGCAGTAGTCGCGGGTGTCGTTGCTAAGGCGGGGCCAGTAAAACGCGCGCGCCAACCTGTGCCGGGTTTTACTCTGGCCTAAGTGACCTGAAAGGGGGATGTCATGGGCCAAGCGCAGAAGCTCCTGCCTGGGCCCTGAGGCACCACCAACTGCTTCTGCGGGACCTGCTTCTTCTTGGCCCCCTCCCTCACGGTGTAACGGTACAGCAACCCATCCTCCCACTCTACCTTGTCTTTCCCCTGGCCGTCCAGACCCTGACCAGCTCGGTCCCGGTAGCCCTGTAATGTAGGGTCGGTCTGGGTCTGGTGGCGAAGCGTCTCCGGGGTACTCCACGGAGAAGGGAGGACAGGTGGGGGGAGAAGGATCGGATCCCGTCGGGGTATGAGAGGTGATGGCGGTCTGGGAGGTCGGGGAGGTCCTGGGGATTTGGGATGTCGGGAAGGTCTGGGAGGTCGGTAAGGGTTGGGGGGTCGGGGAGGTCGGGGAGGTTTGGGGGGTTTGGGAGGTCGGGATGGTTTTGGTGGAGATCTCACCTGGGTCCCATTCGGAGTGCCCTGGTCGTGACGTCGGCTCTGTTGCCTAGTGGTTACCGGGGTAGCTGCATCTGTGGAGTAAGCGGAAATGAGCTGCCCCAGATCGTTACCCAGGAGCACCTCAGCCGGCAGTTGCCTCAACAACCCCACCCTCACCTCCTTCTCCCCGTTCCCCCAGTCCAGGTGCACCCGGGCCGTCTCAAGCCGGAGCACTTTTCCTCCCGCCACCCGTACTGCAACAGTGCTTTGCAGGCGGTCGCTCGGCGGAACCAAGTGAGGCCGGACCAGGGTGATGGTAGCCCCGGAGTCCCGCAGCCCCTCAGCGGGCCGCCCGTTTATCCACACCGCCTGGCGGTGGTGACGGCGGTTGTCGTCCGCTGCGGCTTGCACGGGGTCGGCCTCATACAACTGCTCCCATTCCTCCGGGGCCTCCGGCCACGGAGCTCCGGCGTCGCAGCAATGGGCCGCCGGCGATGCCCTGCCGGCTGGCCGGGTCAACTCCGGTCGGTTGGGGCAATATTGCTTGTAGTGGCCCTCCTGGTTGCACCCGTAGCATCGGACGTTGGCCATGTTAGTGGGCCGGCTGGGGGCCCGTGCTACCGGCGCCCGGACCGCTGGTGGTGGGGGTGGTGGAAGTGGTGGGGCGGGTAAAGCTGGGCGGCCGGCCAAGGTCCGCTCTCCCCCCGACAGCTTCCGGGTGTCTGTATACTCGTCGGCCCAGGTGGCCGCTTGTTGCACCGTATGGGGTTTCTTGTCGCGCACCCACTCCCGGATAGCGGAGGGTGTGTGCTCGAAAAACTGCTCGAGCAGCAGCAGTTGGGTGATCTCTGTCACCGTCTCCGCTTGGCTTCCCGAGAGCCAGGTGCGCAAGTCCCTCTGCAACCGATGGGCCCACTCCACGTGAGTGGCGCCGCTGGGCCGGCGGGAATTCCGGAACTTCATCCGGCTGGCTTCGGGGGTCACGGCAAATCTGCTCAGCAGCGCCTGCTTGACGTGCGAGTAACTAGTGGCCTCTTCATCCGGCACCGTGCGATAGGCCTCGGCGGCCCGACCGGTCAGCTTACTCGCCAAGATCCTTACCCAGTCGGCACGGTGCACTTCATGCACTCGGCACAGGCGCTCAAAGTCTTGGAGGTAACTTTCTATTTCCTCCTCGGCTTCCCGGAACTCCTTGAACGCCTGGAACGGCACTTTCCGCCCGGGGTAACGGTCTGTCGGAGAACGGCTACTCCGCCGGCTTCGCACTTCAGCCAGCCGTAGTTCGTGCACTCGCTCTCTCTCCGCTCCTCTTCCTGGCCGAGTTCCCGACCCAGATTCCTCAGCTCCGCTTCCGATGGGGCCGGACCCATCATGGAGATCCGCTCCCGCATCTTCCGGCAAAAGTCACTGTCTTCGGGCTCTGCGGGGACGGTAGCCGGCGCTATGTCAGCAGGCAACGCTGCGAACGCCGCCTCCTGATCCATCCTCTTCAATTCCTCCATCATGGTCTCCCGGCTCTTGGAGCCCGGGGCACCGCCCCGGTTCTCCAGCATGCCACGCAGGACGTCCCGCTTGTAGGCACTGTACCCGATCATGATGAGGGTCCCCCTAGGGCCTGCAGAGAGCTATCCCACCGCTGCCACCAGTATGACGGAATGGAGATGTTGTTCCGCCTGCGGGTGTGCTCTATCTGCGTGACCCCGTCGCTTACCGCTGGCCCGACTACCGAGTGGCGCGCACTCGGCGTCTCGTGCGGCCTGGCGTGACCCTGGGAAGGGTTAGCGGGCGGTGGAGGGGACCCCTGCCTAGAACCAGTCCGACCACTGAGCCATACAGCACTCAGCGTCCCGAGCAACTGGTTCACTGACCTTGTGGGTATGGGACGTCTGTGGAGATCGGATCTGGCAGCCGCGGAGAACTATTCGGATCTTATGGGGAAACGTTTCGGATCTTATGCGGGAAACGTTTCCGATCCTGGGGCGGGTGACTTTTCGTATCTTGGGTGGCGGACTTTTCGGACCGGGGATGGGTGGAGAGTCGGATCGAGTTGGGACGGGCTTTTCGGATCGGGGTTGGAGAGGGTTTCGGATCTGGCGGAATCAGCGGAGAATTCGGATCTTACCGCAGTACCGAAGTGCGGTGCACGGCCGCGTCCTTCGGTTCGGATCTCCGGGAGGTAGTCTGGGAACCGAATCTTCATACGCAGCGCCTCTGCCCTGATACACGATGCAGGGACAGAGCGCTCGATTCGGATCGTATCGGGTGGTCACCGTATCCTGAGATCGCGGGGGACACTCAGATGCGAAATACGGCGGAGACAAAGACACATCAGACGAGGCTGGATGCACTGCAAAATCTGGCTTTATTATGCACAGCTCAGGCATTTATCAACTTTGCACAAAATTACAATACAATGGGACTCCTTGCCCGCCCTCCCAGGACCCATTGGCCATTATACTTCAGGGAGTCGCCGATTCGGACCGGATGGTCGAATCGGCCATTTTCCGAATCGAGAATTCTGAACTGCGCCACAAGGTGATCGGAAAATGGCGGCGGGCAAGGCAGACAAAGGGAAAATACATTACGCAATAAACCAACGGGGAACACTGTATCACACCACACAATATCACATCTAATAAAAGTATGTTCAAACTCCGTGCGTGCCACCGCACCTAACTGTCCCTGGCCAAAACTAATGTCCGTGTGCACCGCCCCTGGCTGAGGGTGCTGGGCCATTCCGTGACACCCCTCCAGCTGCGAACAGAGTTACTGCAGTGTGCTGTGAAGGAAATGTAACGACCCTGTCCATGCTTGCTGGACCACGGTCCTAAAGTCACATGCACTTGCTGCTGATGCCTTTCCCAATGACTCGATAACATTGTCTTTCACGTGCTGGTATAGTGCTGGAATGGCCTTCCGTGAAAAGTAATGGCATTTTGGAACATGCCACTGTGGTACAGCACATTCAGCAAATTCACAGAAGGGAGCAGAGTTCATCAGCTGGAAAGGCAGCAGCTGCATTGCGAGTAATTTTGCTAAGCTGGCATTTAGACGCTGTGCTTGGGGATGGATGGGACTATATTTTTTCTTACGCTGCAGCAGCTCGAGCAACGTAATCTGACTGCATAAATCTTCAACTGATTGGATGCTGTCACATTGTGAAGGAGCTGGTACATCCATTACTGTAGCATCATTCCTGTCAGTGGAGGTTGTAGGCAATGACATGGCAGGACATACAGTGGGGGTAGAGACAGATGAAGAGGAGGAGGACCTAAGCAAAGTTTTGCACCAACGGGATGTGTGGCAGGTGGTCATATGTTGCCTCAAGCACGTGATACCCAAGTGTCCAGTGTCTTTCCCACACTTGAGCCTCATCTGACATAGATTACAAATAGCAACGGTGGGGTCCGCTGAACATTTCTTACAGAACTCCCAGACAGCAGAGTTCCTGGATGTGTGCTTTTAGACAACAGAGCTCTGCACCTGAGCAGCTCTGACATCTGATGCCTTGGACTGGCTAGTGCTACGGTTGGTCATAGAGGATGTTGTGCCTCGTGTTTGTTGTGCCTCCTCCTCACATGACTCCTCTGTTCGATGAGGCACCCAGGTGGAGTCAGTGACCTCATCATCATTGTCATCATCACCCCCTATCTCCTCGTCACTGAAGCCATCTTGGCAGTATGCTGCAGCTGCTGGGGCAACATGAGTGGCACTTATTTGTGTGTCATCACTGGCACACAAATATTGATTATACTCCCTTCCTCAACCTCAGAGATTGAATCAGAGCACCGTACTTGCTGCGCATCCTCAAGCAGCATGTCACAGTCATTGTAGTCAAACAATTCAGCTGACTCCTCCGTGCGTGATAGTGAGGCTACGGCAGGAGTAGCTGTGGACATGGAGGCTGCATTAGATGTTTTGGAAGCTGAGGTGGACTGTAAAGCACTGCAAGCCGGGCTGGCAGAGGACTCGGAGGATGAGGATGGCCTGGTTAGCCAATCCAAAAAATTAAGATGGCCAGCACCAGTTAGAAAGGACAAGCATGCCCCTGCAGAGGATGCACCACGTCCACCACGACCAGAAGCACAGCCTCCCAACACAGAGGCTGCTTGCCCTCTTATCTGTGTTTGGGAGCCTCTGCTGTCCTTTTTGGTCTTTCTGACATGATGTCATTAAATATATACAGAACTCTGATTCCACTCTGGTATAAAGATTAAAGATTTCCAAAACTCTGGTATAGAAATATAGGAACATAGAAAAATGTCGGCAGATAAGAACCATTCGGCCCATCTAGTCTGCCCAATTACATGGATACTTTACCTGGATTTATCTTTTGTTTAGGATAGCCTTATGCCTATCCCATGCTTGCTTAAATTCAATTACTGTTTTGGCCTCTACCACTTCTACTGGAAGACTGTTCCATGTATCCACCACCCTCTCAGTAAAATAATGCTTCCTGATGTTACTTTTAAACCTTTGCCCCTCTAATATAAGACTATGTCCTCTTGTTTTGCTATTTTGTTTCCTTTTAAATATACTCCCTTCCTCTACCTTGTGGATTCCCTTTACGTTTTTAAATGTCTCTATCATATCTCCTCTGTCTCGTCTTTTTTCCAAGCTGTACATGTTAAGATCATTAAGCCTTTCCTGGTAACTTTTCTCCTTCAAGCCGTACACCATTTTAGTAGCCCTTCTCTGAACTCTCTCTAAGATGTCTATATCCTTCTGGAGATACGGTCTCCAGTACTGCAGACAGTACTCCAAGTGAGGTCTCACCAGTGCTCTGTACAGTGGCATGAGCACTTCCCTTTTCCTACTGCTAATACCTCTCCCTACACAACCAAGCATTCTGCTAGCATTTCCTGCTGCTCTTTTACATTGACTACTTACCTTTAGATCCTCTGAAATAATAACCCCTAAATCCCTTTCCTCAGATGTTGAGGTTAGGACTGTATCAAATATTCTATATTCAGCCCTTGGGTTTTTACGTCCCAGGTGCATTATCTTGCACTTATCCACATTAAAACTCAATTGCCACAACTCCGACCATTTTTTTAGTTTACCTAAATCATTTGTCATTTGGCTGATCCCTCCAGGAATGTCAACCCTGTTGTAAATCTTTGTGTCATCAGCAAAAAGACATACTTTACCTTTAATACCTTCTGCAATATCACTAATAAAAATATTAAAAGAGAATGGGTCCAAGTACTGACCCCTGAGGTACCCCACTGGTAACAAGACCTTGCGCCGAATAAACTCCATTTACCACAACCCACTGTTGTCTGTCACTCAGCCACTGCCTAATCCATTCAACAATATTGGAATCCAAGCTCAAAGATTGCAATTTATTGATAAGCCTTCTATGCAGAACAGTATCAAAAGCCTTACTGAAATCTAAATAAGCAATGTCTACTGCATCACCTGTGTCTATTATTTTTGTTGCCCAATCAAAAAAATCAATAAGATTAGTTTGGCATGATCTCCCTGAGGTAAACCCATGTTGTTTCTGATCCTGTAATCTATGTGTTTTTAGATGTTCAACAATCCTTTCCTTTAACATGGTTTACATTAATTTTCCCACTACTGACGTAAGACTAACTGGCCTATAGTTCCCCGATTCCTCCCTACTACCCTTCATGTAAATGGGCACAACATTTGCTAATTTCCAGTCTTCTGGGACGACTCCTGTTAACAAGGATTGGTTAAATAAACCTGTTAACGGTTTTGCTATTACATCACTGAGCTCTTTTAATAATTTAGGGTGGTTCCCATCAAGCCCCTTTGACTTATTTGTATTTACTTTAGACAGCTGCTGTAGAACCTCCTCCTCTGTAAACTCATATGTAAATGTATCTTTAGTGTTCTCTCCTAACTGAGGTCCCTTTCCTTCCTTTTCTTCTGCAAAGACTGAACAAAAATATTCATTGAGGCAGTCAGCGAGACTTTTATCCTCTTCTACATACCTTCCTTCCTTTGTTTTTAATCTAACTAATCCTTGTTTTACTTTTCTTTTCTCATTTATGTATCTAAAAAATGTTTTGTCCCCCTTTTTCACTGACTGAGCTATTTTCTCTTCTGCGTGTGCTTTGGAAGCTCTTATAAATTGCTTTGCCTCTTTCTGCCTAATCTTATAGGTTTGCCTATCTTCACTCTGAGTTTTTTTATAATTATTGAATGCTGTCTTTTTGTTCTTCACTATTTTGGCCACTTCTGCAGAGTACCACAGTGGTTTCTTCCCTTTTTTGTATTTGCTAACAAGCCGAATGCAATTTCCTGTGGCCTTCAATAATGCTTCCTTTAAATAATCCCATTTCTCCTGGACTCCCTTTAAACTCCTCCAGTCTGATAAGGACTCCTTCACACAAAATCTCATTTTAGAAAAATTTGTTTTTTTAAAGTCTAAAACTTTTGTTTTTGTGTGGTGCGGCTCCATCCCTGTTCTTATATTACACCACACTGAATGGTGATCACTAGATCCCAAATTTTCACCTACAACAACGTCCGATACCAAACCTCCATTTGTGAGTATTAAATCCAATATGGCCTCTTTACGGGTCGGCTCCTCAACTACTTGTGTTAGAGATAATCCCAGTAAGCAGTTTAGAATATTTGTACTCCTGGTGCACCCAGCTATTTTGGTTTTCCAGTTCACATCAGGAAGATTAAAGTCCCCCATGATAATAACTTCCCCCTTCATTGCCATTTTGGCTATTTCCTCAACCAGCAGATTATCTAGCTCTTCTTTTTTTTTTTTTGAATATAAAAGTTTTTTATTGGAGTTCACACATAGAATGGTACAACATTGCAAAAATGATGAAACTTCAAAGACAAAGGACATAAATTCCTATCATTGACAATAGACAATTCAAATGAAGTATCAATATTATCCGATAAAGGGTCATTTGTGCGGACTCCATTTTCCAAAAACAATTATCTAGCTCTTCTACTTGTCCAGGGGGTCTATAGATCACACCTACACGAGCTACTGTATGATTGCCAAATGTTAGCGTAACCCAAACTGACTCTATGTTCACCTCGCTCACTTTTATTTGGTTCGTTTTTATGTTGTTTTTCACATACAGGGCCACTCTTCCTCCTTTCCTACCTTCTCTGTCTTTTCTATATAAAGAGTACCCCGGTATTGTTATGTCCCAGTTACTTTTCTCACTGAACCATGTCTCAGTAACCGCCACTAAATCTACTTTTTCAGCTGCCATCATTGCCTCCAGTTCATTGATTTTATTGACTAAACTGCGAGCATTTATAGACACGACTCTGAGCTTGTCATTTTTTACCTCGCATGTTGCTTGCACCCTCCGATTTAGTTTTGGGTGACAATCGGGCAGATTGTTTTTTACCCTTTTGTCCACCCTCCTAGTTTAAATATTCCTTTGTGAAACCTTTGAACTTCTCACTGAGAACATATGTTCCCCTATGAGTAAGATGCAAACCATCTTTTTTATACAGTTCCTTTCTGCTCCAATTAGAGCTATCATGGGACACAAAGCCAAATCCTTGCTCCCGACACCATTCCCGAAGCCACAAATTGAATTCCCTATTGCGCATCTACCCATCTTGAATGTTATGCACAGGCAAAACTACAGAGAATGACACAGTGGACGCAATCTGCTGTATTTCACCTCCAAGAACACAAAAATCTTCCTTAATCTCAGAAACCTCATTGCTAGCCAAGTCATTTGTCCCTAGATGGACTAGAACGTCCACTTCATTGCCATTTTGGCTATTTCCTCAACCAGCAGATTATCTAGCTCTTCTTTTTTTTTTTTGAATATAAAAGTTTTTTATTGGAGTTCACACATAGAATGGTACAACATTGCAAAAATAATGAAACTTCAAAGACAAAGGACATAAATTCCTATCATTGACAATAGACAATTCAAATGAAGTATCAATATTATCCGATAAAGGGTCATTTGTGCGGACTCCATTTTCCAAAAACAATTATCTAGCTCTTCTACTTGTCCAGGGGGTCTATAGATCACACCTACACGAGCTACTGTATGATTGCCAAATGTTAGCGTAACCCAAACTGACTCTATGTTCACCTCGCTCACTTTTATTTGGTTCGTTTTTATGTTGTTTTTCACATACAGGGCCACTCTTCCTCCTTTCCTACCTTCTCTGTCTTTTCTATATAAAGAGTACCCCGGTATTGTTATGTCCCAGTTACTTTTCTCACTGAACCATGTCTCAGTAACCGCCACTAAATCTACTTTTTCAGCTGCCATCATTGCCTCCAGTTCATTGATTTTATTGACTAAACTGCGAGCATTTATAGACACGACTCTGAGCTTGTCATTTTTTACCTCGCATGTTGCTTGCACCCTCCGATTTAGTTTTGGGTGACAATCGGGCAGATTGTTTTTTACCCTTTTGTCCCCCTCCTAGTTTAAATATTCCTTTGTGAAACCTTTGAACTTCTCACTGAGAACATATGTTCCCTATGAGTAAGATGCAAACCATCTTTTTTATATATAGTTCCTTTCTGCTCCAATTAGAGCTATCATGGGACACAAAGCCAAATCCTTGCTCCCGACACCATTCCCGAAGCCACAAATTGAATTCCCTATTGCGCATCTGCCCATCTTGAATGTTATGCACAGGCAAAAACTACAGAGAATGACACAGTGGACGCAATCTGCTGTATTTCACCTCCAAGAACACAAAAATCTTCCTTAATCTCAGAAACCTCATTGCTAGCCAAGTCATTTGTCCCTAGATGGACTAGAATGTCCACTTCCCCTTGTTGCTTTGCTTGTTTGACAATATTGAGAATACGTCTCTTGTCTCTATGAGCAGTAGCCCCAGGAAGACATCTCACCAAACCACTACTCTCTAGCTCAACACCTCTTATGATAGAATCACCCAGCAACAATTGCCTTCTATCAAGTCCCACCTTTTCATTTTTGTCCTTGGTTGCAGTGCTGCATACCTTAGGCATAGTGGATGGTGGTTCCTACATCCGTCTTACCACTACACTCTGAAAGTGCCTCAAAAGAATTAAGAAGAGCCACAGATTGTGGGACATGCCTTCTATCCACAACTCTAAGTCTACAAGATCATACAGTAGTCCATCTGCCGCTCCTAGGAGGCCTCTGTGGCAGTGGCTTTGTAACAGTCATAGCCTGAGTTTGTCTAACAGATAATTTACAAATCTCAGACTTCAAACAGGCAATTTCCTGCTGCAATAAAGAGAACTGCCTACATATTAGGCACACTCCAAACCTCCAAAAATTGGATCTAAAAACAAATGCATGACAGCTCTTACACTGGACCAAGCCTGCCATTATAAAAGAATGGATTTAAAACCAGCAAATCTTACCTTTTTGTAGGTTTTCTACCTCCTGTCAAACCTCAGATTACCTCCAGAGTATCTCCAGTATATCTCCAGAAGATCTCCTCTAAGTGTTAACATAGAAGGCTTGCCAAACCTATAACTCAGTGAGACACCCTGATAGCTGGCTGGCAGTGACAAGACACAGATTACAATTCCCAGATAACTCCTATAAATCAGTGAGACCCCCTGATGGGTGGCAGTGAAACGACACAAATTACAATTCGCAGAAACCTGCTAGAAGTATGTGGGACCCCCTGATAGCTGGCACAGAAGTCTCAGAAGCCTCCTATAAATCAGTGAGACACCCTGACAGCTGGCAGCCAGTGAAAAGACATTGAGATTACCTCAATTCACATATATTTTGTAGAAATTACTGAGACCTCAAAATTATGCGTGGCAGATTACCTCAATTCACAAATATTTTGTAGAAATTACTGAGCCCCCAAAATTCTGGCATGGCAGTGACAAGACACAGATTACCTCTGATCACCTCAAATCACAAATATTTTGTAGAAATTACTGAGCCCCCAAAATTCTGTGTGGCAGATTACCTCAGAATACCTCAATTCAGAAATATTTTGTAGAAATTACCGAGCCCTCAAAATTCTACGTAGCAGATTACCTCATATTACCTCAATTCACAAATATTTTGTAGAAATTACTGAGCCCCCAATATTCTGTATGGCAGTTTACCACAATTCACAAATATTTTGTAGAAATTACTACACCCCCAAAATTCTGCATGGCAGATTACCTCAGATTACCTCAATTCACAAATATTTTGTAGTAATTACTGAGCCCCCAAAATTATGGCTGGCAGTGACAAGACACAGATTACCTCAGATTACCTCAATTCACAAATATTTTGTAGAAATTACTGAGCCCCCAAAATTCTGCGTGGCAGATTACCTCAGATTACCTCAATTCACAAATATTTTGTAGTAATTACAGAGCCCCCAAAATTATGGCTGGCAGTGCCAAGACACAGATTACCTCAGATTACCTCAATTCACAAATGTTTTTTAGAAATTACTGAGCCCCCAAAATTCTGGCTGGCAGTGACAAGACACAGATTCCCTCAGATTACCTCAATTCCCAAACATTTTGTAGAAATTACTGAGCCCCCAAAATTCCGCATTGCAAATTACCTCTGATTACCTCAATTCACAAATATTTTGTAGAAATTACTGAGACCCCAAAATTCTGCGTGGCAGTAACAAGACACAGATTACCTTCGATTACCTCAATTCACAAATATTTTGTAGAAATTACTGAGCACCCAAAATTCTGCGTGGTAGATTACCTCTGATTACCTCAATTCACAAATATTTTGAAGAAATTACTGAGCCCCCAAAATTCCGCGTGGCAGATTACCTCAATTCACAAATATTTTGTAGAAATTACTGAGCCCCCAAAATTCTGGCTGGCAGTGACAAGACACAGATTACTTCAGATTACCTCAATTCACAAATATTTTGTAGAAATTACTGAGCCCCCAAAATTCTGGGTGGTAGATTACCTCAGATTACCTTAATTCCCAAATCTTTAGAAGAAATTACTGAGTCCCCAAAATTCTGCGTGACAGATTACCTCAGATTACGTCAATTCACAAATATTTTGAAGAAATTACTAAACCCCCCAAAATTCTGGCTGGCAGTGACAAGACACAGATTTCCTCAGTTTACCTCAATTAACATTTTTTTGTAGAAATTACAGAGCCCCAAAATTCTGCGTGGCAGATTACCTCAGATTACCTCAATTCACAAATATTTTGTAGAAATTTCAGAGTCCCCAAAATTATGGCTGTCAGTGACAAGACACAGATTACCTCAGATTACCTCAATTTACAAATATTTTTTAGAAATTACTCAACCCCCAAAATTCTGCGTGGCAGATTACCTCAATTCACAAATATTTTGTAGAAATTACTGAGCCCCCAAAATTCTGGCTGGCAGTGACAAGACACAGATTACCTCAGATAACCTCAATTCACATTTTTTTGCAGAAATTACAGAGCCCCAAAATTCTGCGTGGCAGATTACCTCAGATTACATCAATTCACAAATATTTTGTAGAAATTACTGAGCCCCCAAAATTCTGTGTGGCAGTTTACCACAATTCTCAAATATTTTGTAGAAATTACTGAGCCCCCAAAAACCTCAGATTACCTCAATTCACAAATATTTTGTAGTAATTACTGAGCCCCCCAAAATTATGGCTGGCAGTGCCAAGACACAGATTACCTCAGATTACCTCAATTCACAAATATTTTGTAGAAATTACTGTCAACCCAAAATACTGCGTGGCAGTGACAAGACACAGATCACCTCAATCCACAAATATTTTGTAGAAATTACTGAGCCCCAAAATTCTGCGTGGCAGATTACCTCAGATTACCTCAATTCACAAATATTTTGTAGTAATTACTGAGCCCCCAAAATTATGGCTGGCAGTGCCAAGACACAGATTACCTCAGATTACCTCAATTCACAAATGTTTTGTAGAAATTACTGAGCCCCCAAAATTCTGGCTGGCAGTGACAAGACACAGATTCCCTCAGATTACCTCAATTCCCAAATATTTTGTAGAAATTACTGAGTCCTCAAAATTCCGCGTTGCAAATTACCTCTACCTCAATTCACAAATATTTTGTAGAAATTACTGAGACCCCAAAATTCTGTGTGGCAGTAACAAGACACAGATTACCTCTGATTACCTCAATTCACAAATATTTTGTAGAAATTGCTGAGCCCCAAACTTCTGGGTGGCAGTGACAAGACACAGATTACCTCTGAATACCTCAATTCACAAATAATTTGTAGAAATTACTGTCAACCCAAAATACTGCGTGGCAGTGACAAGACACAGATCACCTCAATCCACAAATATTTTGTAGAAATTACTGAGCCCCCAAAATTCTGCGTGGCAGATTAACTCAGATTACCTCAATTCACAAATATTTTGTAGAAAATACTGAACACACAAAATTCTGCTTGGTAGATTACCTCTGATTACCTCAATTCACAAATATTTTGTAGAAATTACTGAGCCCCAAAATTCCACGTGGCAGATTACCTCAATTCACAAATATTTTGTAGAAAATACTGAGCCCCCAAAATTCTGGCTGGCAGTGACAAGACACCGATTACCTCAGATTACCTCAATTCACAAATATTTTGTAGAAATTACTGAGGTGGCAGAATACCTCAGTTTACCTTAATTCTTAAATCTTTAGAAGAAATTACTGAGCCCCCAAAATTCTGCGTTGCAGATTACCTCAGATTACCTCAATTCAGAAATATTATGTAGAAATTACTGAGTCCCCAAAATTCTGCGTGGCAGATTACCTCAGATTACCTCAATTCACAAATATTTTGTAGAAATTACTGAGCCCCCAAAATACTGGCTGGCAGTGACAAGGCACTGATTACCTCAGTTTATCTCCATTAACATTTTTTGTAGAAATTACAGAGCGTGGCAGATTACCTCAGATTACCTCAATTTACAAATATTTTTTAAAAATTACTCAGCCCCCAAAATTCTGCGTGGCAGATTACCTCAATTCACAAATATTTTGTAGAAATTACTGAGCCCCCAAAATTCTGGCATGGCAGTGACAAGACACAGATTACCTCAATTCACAAATAATTTGTAGAAATTACTGAGCTCCCAAAATTCTGCATGGCAGATCACCTCAGACTACCTCAATTCACAAATATTTTGTAGAAATTACTGAGCCCCCAAAATTAAGGCTGGCAGTGACAAGACACAGATTACCTCAATTCACAAATGTTTTGTAGAAATTACTGAGCCCCCAAAATTCTGCTTGGCAGATATTTGTGAATTGAGGTATTAAGACAAAATATTTGTGAATTGAGGTAATCAGCCCCAAAATTCTGGCATGGCAGTGACAAGACACAAATTACCTCTGTTTACCTCAATTCACGAACATTTTGTAGAAATTACTAAACCCCCAAAATTCTGCGTGGCAGATTACCTCAGAGTACCTCAATTCACAAATATTTTGTAGAAATTACTGAGCCCTCAAAATTTGGCATGGCAGATTACCTCATATTACCTCAATTCACAAATATTTTGTAGAAATTACTGAGCCCCCAAAATTCTGCATGGCAGATATTTGTGAATTGAGGTATTAAGACAAAATATTTGTGAATTGAGGTAATCAGCCCCAAAATTCTGGCATGGCAGTGACAAGACACAAATTACCTCTGTTTACCTCAATTCACGAACATTTTGTAGAAATTACTAAACCCCCAAAATTCTGCGTGGCAGATTACCTCAGAGTACCTCAATTCACAAATATTTTGTAGAAATTACTGACCCCTAAAATTCTGGCATGGCAGATTACGTCTGATTCCCTCAATTCACAAATATTTTGTAGAAATTTCTGAGCCCCCAAAATTCTGTCTGGCAGTGACAAGACACAGATTACCTCAGATTACCTCAATTCACAAATATTTTGTAGAAATTACTGAGCCCCCAAAATACTGCGTTGCAGTGACAAGACACAGATCACCTCAATTCACAAATACTTTGTAGAAATACTGAGCCCCCAAAATTCTGCGTGGCAGATTTCCTCAGATTACCTCAATTTACAAATATTTTGTAGAAATTACTGAGCACCCAAAATTCTGCGTGGTAGATTACCTCTGATTACCTCAATTCAGAAATATTTTGTAAAAATTACTCAGCCCCCAAAATTCTTGGTGGCAGATTACCTTAATTCACAAATATTTTGTAGAAATTACTGAGCCCCCAAAATTCTGGCATCGCAGTGACAAGGCACAGATTACCTCCGATTACCTCAATTCACGAACATTTTGTAGAAATTACTGAGCCCCCAAAATTCTGTGTGGCAGATTACCTCTGATTACCTCAATTCACAAACATTTTGTAGAAATTACAGAGCCCTCAAAATTCTACGTGGCAGATTACCTCATATTTCCTCAATTCACAAATATTTTGTAAAAATTACTGAGCCCCCAAAATTCTGGCTGGCAGTGACAAGACACAGATTACCTCAGATTAGCTCAATTCACAAATATTTTGTAGAAATTACTGAGCCCCCAAAATACTGCATGGCAGTGACAAGACACAGATCAACTCAATTCACAAATACTTTGTAGAAATACTGAGTCCCCAAAATTCTGCGTGGCAGATTACCTCAGATTACCCCAATTCACAAATATTTTGTAGAAATTACTGAGCCCTCAAAATTCTGTCTGGCAGATTACCTCATATTACCTCAATTCACAAATATTTTGTAGAAATTACTGAGCCCCCAAAATTCTGTCTGGCAGTGACAAGACACAGATTACCTCAGATTACCTCAATTCACAAATATTTTGTAGAAATTTCTGAGCCCCCAAAATTCCACGTGGCAGATTACCTCAGATTACCTCAATTCACAAATATTTTGTAGAAATTACTAAACCCCCAAAATTCCACGTGACAGATTACCTCAGATTACCTCAATTCACAAATATTTTGTAGAAATTACCGAGTCCCCAAAATTCTGCTTGGCAAATTACCTCTGATTACCTCAATTCACAAATATTTTGTAGAAATTACTGAGCCCCCAAAATTCTGCGTGGCAGTGACAAGACACAGATTACCTCTGATTACCTCATTCTCAAATATTTTGTAGAAATTACTGTCCCCCCAAAATACTGCGTGGCAGTGACAAGACACAGATCACCTCAATTCACAAATACTTTGTAGAAATACTGAGCCCCCAAAATTCTGCGTGGCAGATTTCCTCAGATTACCTCAATTCACAAATATTTTGTAGAAATTACTGAGCACCCAAAATTCTGCGTGGTAGATTATCTCTGATTACCTCAATTCAGAAATATTTTGTAAAAATTACTCACTCCCCAATATTCTGGGTGGCAGTGACAAGACACAGATTACCTCTGATTACCTCAATTCACATATATTTTGTAGAAATTACTGTCCCCCCAAAATACTGCGTGGCAGTGACAAGACACAGACCACCTCAATTCACAAATATTTTGTAGAAATTACTGAGCCCTCAAAATTCTGCGTGGCAGATTTCCTCAGATTACCTCAATTCTCAAATATTTTGTAGAAATTACTGAGCCCCCAAAATTCTGCGTGGCAGATTACCTCTGATTACCTCAATTCACAAATATTTTGTAGAAATTACTGAGCCCCCAAAATTCCGCGTTGCAGATTACATCAGATTACCACAATTCACAAATATTTTGTAGAAATTACTGAGCCCCCAAAATTCTGGCTGGCATTGACAAAACACAGATTACCTCAAATAACCTCAATTCACATTTTTTTGTAGAAATTACAGAGCCCCAAAATTCTGCTTGGCAGATTACCTCAGATTACATCAATTCACAAATATTTTGTAGAAATTACTGAGCCCCCAAAATTCTGTGTGGCAGTTTACCTCAATTCTCAAATATTTTGTAGAAATTACTGAGCCCCCAAAATTCTGCGTGGCAGATTACCTCAGATTACCTCAATTCACAAATATTTTGTAGAAATTACTGAGCCCTCAAAATTCTGTCTAGCAGTGACAAGACACAGATTACCTCAAATAACCTCAATTCACATTTTTTTGTAGAAATTACTGAGCCCCCAAAATTCTGCGTGGCAGATTACCTCAATTCACAAATATTTTGTAGAAATTACTGAGCCCCCAAAATTCTGGCATGGCAGTGACAAGACACAGATTACCTCAATTCACAAATAATTTGTAGAAATTACTGAGCCCCCAAAATTCTGCTTGGCAGATTACCTCAGATTACCTCAAATCACAAATATTTTGTAGAAATTACTGAGCCCCCAAAATTATGGCTGGCAGTGACAAGACACAGATTACCTCAATTCACAACTGTTTTGTAGAATTTACTGAGCCCCCAAAATTATGGCTGGCAGTGATAAGACACAGATTACCTCAGATTACCTCAATTCACAAATATTTTGTAGAAATTGCTGAGCCCCCAAAATTCTGCTTGGCAGATTACCTCAATTCACAAATATTTTGTAGAAATTACTGAGCCCCCAAAATTCTGCGTGGCAGATTACCTCAGATTACCTCAATTCACAAATATTTTGTAGAAATTGCTGAGCCCCCAAACTTCTGCGTGGCAGATTACCTCAGATTACCTCAATTCACAAATGTTTTGTAGAAATTACTGAGCCCTCAAAATTCTGCGTGGCAGATTATCTCAGATTACCTCAATTCACAAATATTTTGTAAAAATTACTGAGTCCCCAAAATTCTGCGTGGCAGATTACCTCAGATTACCTCAATTCACAAATATTTTGTAGAAATTACTGAGCCCCCAAAATTCAGCGTAGCAGATTACCTCAGATTACCTCAATTCACAAATATTTTGTAGAAATTATTGTGCCCTCAAAATTTGGTGTGGCAGATTACCTTAGATTACCTCAATTCACAAATATTTTGTAGAAATTACTGAGCCCTCAAACTTTGGTGTGCAGATTACCTCAATTCACAAATATTTTGTAGAAATTATTGAGCCCTCAAAATTTGGTGTGCAGATTACCTCAATTCACGAACATTTTGTAGAAATTACTAAACCCCCAAAATTCTGAGTGGCAGATTACCTCAGAGTACCTCATTTCACAAATATTTTGTAGAAATTACTTAGCCCTCAAAATTCTACGTGGCAGATTACCTCATATTACCTCAATTCACAAATATTTTGTAGAAATTACTAAACCCCCAAAATTCCGCGTGACAGATTACCTCAATTCACAAATATTTTGTAGAAATTATCGAGTCCCCAAAATTCTGCTTGGCAAATTACCTCTGATTACCTCAATTCACAAATATTTTGTAGAAATTACTGAGCCCCCAAAATTCTGGGTGGCAGTGACAAGACACAGATTACCTCTGATTACCTCAATTCACAAATATTTTGTAGACATTACTGAGCCCCCAAAATTCTGGGTGGCAGTGACAAGACACATATTACCCCAATTCACAAATATTTTGTAGAAATTACTGTCCCCCCAAAATACTGCGTGGCAGTGACAAGACACAGATCACCTCAATTCACAAATATTTTGTAGAAATTGCTGAGCCCCCAAAATTCTGCGTGGCAGATTACCTTAATTCACAAATATTTTGTAGAAATTACTGAGCCCTCAAAATTCTGGCATCGCAGTGACAAGGCACAGATTACCTCCGATTTCCTCAATTCACGAACATTTTGTAGAAATTACTGAGCCCCCAAAATTCTCTGTGGCAGATTACCTCTGATTACCTCAATTCACAAATATTTTGTAGAAATTACAGAGCCCTCAAAATTCTACGTGGCAGATTACCTCATATTTCCTCAATTCACAAATATTTTGTAAAAATTACTGAGCCCCCAAAATTCTGGCTGGCAGTGACAAGACACAGATTACCTCAGATTAGCTCAATTCACAAATATTTTGTAGAAATTACTGAGCCCCCAATATACTGCATGGCAGTGACAAGACACAGATCACCTCAATTCACAAATACTTTGTAGAAATACTGAGCCCCCAAAATTCTGCGTGGCAGATTACCTCAGATTACCTCAATTCACAAATATTTTGTAGAAATTGCTGAGCCCCCAAAATTCTGCTTGGCAGATTACCTCAATTCACAAATATTTTGTAGAAATTACTGAGCCCCCAAAATTCTGGCATCGCAGTGACAAGACACAGATTACCTCTGATTACCACAATTCATGAATATTTTGTAGAAATTACTGAGCCCCCATAATTCTGTCTGGCAGTGACAAGACATAGATTACCTCAGATTACCTCAATTCACATTTTTTTGTAGAAATTACTGAGCCCCCAAAATTCTGCGTAGCAGATTACCTCAGATTACCTCAATTCACAAATATTTTGTAGAAATTATTGTGCCCTCAAAATTTGGTGTGCAGATTACCTCAATTCACAAATATTTTGTAGAAATTACTGAGCCCTCAAAATTTGGTGTGCAGATTACCTCAATTCACGAACATTTTGTTGAAATTATTAAACCCCCAAAATTCTGAGTGGCAGATTACCTCAGAGTACCTCATTTCACAAATATTTTGTAGAAATTACTTAGCCCTCAAAATTCTACGTGGCAGATTACCTCATATTACCTCAATTCACAAATATTTTGTAGAAATTACTAATCCCCCAAAATTCCGCGTGACAGATTACCTCAATTCACAAATATTTTGTAGAAATTATCGAGTCCCCAAAATTCTGCTTGGCAAATTACCTCTGATTACCTCAATTCACAAATATTTTGTAGAAATTACTGAGCCCCCAAAATTCTGGGTGGCAGTGACAAGACACATATTACCCCAATTCACAAATATTTTGTAGAAATTACTGTCCCCCCAAAATACTGCGTGGCAGTGACAAGACACAGATCACCTCAATTCACAAATATTTTGTAGAAACTACTGAGCCCTCAAAATTCTGTCTGGTAGATTACCTCATATTACCTCAATTCACAAATATTTTGTAGAAATTACTGAGCCCCCAAAATTCTGTCTGGCAGTGACAAGACACAGATTACCTCATATTACCTCAATTCACAAAAATTTTGTAGAAATTTCTGAGCCCCCAAAATTCCACGTGGCAGATTACCTCAGATTACCTCAATTCACAAATATTTTGTAGAAATTACTGAGTCCCCAAAATTCTGCGTGGCAAATTACCTCTGATTACCTCAATTCACAAATATTTTGTAGAAATTACTGAGCCCCAAAATTCTGCGTGGCAGTAACAAGACACAAATTACCTCTGGTTACCTCAATTCACAAATATTTTGTAGAAATTACTGAGCCCCCAAAATTCTGGGTGGCAGTGACAAGACACAGATTACCTCTGATTACCTCTATTCACAAATATTTTGTAGAAATTACGGAGCCCCAAAATTGTCGGGTATATTACAGAAAGGAAAAATTAAAATGGATGTCTATAGCCATTTTGTTTTTAAAGACAGTTTTTTTCTTTCAATTTTCTCTAGGTTTTGAAATGAACGTGATTTTGTTTTTTACATAGTTCATTCCTGGGTGAAGTTTTTTTATATTTTTTTTAGAAGTGCCAGACATGAAGGAACCTAGAATGTTTTTGTGTGATAATGCTAGAGTTAAGTGCTAAGACGTGTCATAATCAAATTTATTGGTCTGTCTTAAGTTCAAAAGATATTTTGTTTTTTGGGTATAGGAATAAGAGTTAGACATGTGCACAGCACAAAATTTCATTTTGAACTAATGGATTAGTCCTAAAAAGCAATTTATTTAGTTGCTAAAGAAATTCGTTTTCAGTTCTTTAGTATGAAAACTAATTTCATTCATCCGAAAACCAGTGGATACAATTACTATTGTAGTGGCTCTACAGAGAGCTGAGATCGCTGCTTGTTACAGTATCTCTCACTCTCAGCACAATGTGGGCCATATTACATAGTTGGTGCTAACTTAACCAGAGCTGTTGTAAACTTCCCAGGGCCATTATAGCCTATGGAGGTTTTCAGTTTACAACAGCTCTGGTTAAGTTAGCACTAACATTGTAATACTGCCCCGTGTCAGGCAAAGCTGTTACAGTAACTGACTGCTTCTCATCACTGCGCTCAGAGTTTCAGTAACACTAGTAAATAATATTTTTATATATAAGAGGTTAGAACAATATTATTTCCCCTCTCTGTATAATGTTTAGAACATCCTCCTGCATTATTAATACCCCTCTCTGTATAATGTATACAACATCCACCTGCATTAATTAATACCCCTCTTTGTATAATATTTAGAACACCCTCCTGAATTAATTAATGTCACTCTCTGTATAGAACATCCTCAATTTATAACTTTCTCTGTATAATGTATATAACATCCTCCTGCATTAATTAATGCCCCTCTCTGTATACTGTAGAACATCCTACTGCATTGGCATGTGGAGGGTGCATAACTTCGGATGTTGCGATGTTGCGCTCTTAATTGCTGGTCTCCATCACTCATCAATGTAATATCACAAAAAGGACTGAAACTAAGATGTAGTGCATTTTATTTTAGTTTCTTTCGTTTTTTGTACTGAGCAGTTTCGTTTCTCATGAGTCATACGAAAACTAAATTATCTCAAAATTCGGACTAAATTGTTTTAGTACTAAAACGAATGCACATGTCTAATAAGAGTTAATATCTCTGTAATATAGATTTATATTCACAAAATATAGGTTTATAATCAAGGTATATATTATTATATTTACAGTAGGATATGTATACTCCAATAAATATTGTAGAAAGTATATAATTGGTAAATAATAAAAATTACTAAAGAAAAGATTCTGTTGAGTTAACCAGAAAAGAATTCAGCTGATAGGACTCTGAGTAACCAAAAGGGAGTAGGGATATAAATTAGATATGGCAGGTAGAGATACAGTGTCTAGTGACTGGGAGAAGAGAAGGTCTTTGCGTAGATTGACCTTTTGAACCGAGATAAGAATATTAAAAAGAAATGGTGGAATTAATTAAGAAGTGCAATACTGCCCTCGATAGTGCAATACTGCCCTGGATAGTTTGCCGAGCCGAAACAAAATATTTTCCGAATTTTCGAATGTACTTGAAATGTGTCAAATCGAAATTTATTGCTTTGAAACGAGGAGAACAGACGTTCCGAAAAAACAAAAATTTTCGAAAATACGAAAAAGTCGATACAAAAAACGAGCTAAGTGACACGAAAATACGAAAAATGGTCGAAATTCCGAAACCATTTACAATTCCGAAAAACGAAAATTTCCAAAAATACGAAAAGTCGATACAAAAAGCATGCTAAGTGACACGAAAATACGAAAAAATGGTCGAAATTCCGAAAAAAAAATGTACCCGAAAAACGAGTCGAGTCGAACCAAATCGAAACAGAAATCAGTCGAAACGAGCCGAATCGAAAAGTTTAAAAATCCGAAAATTCGAATCGAATCGAACCGAAAAAAAAATCGGTGCACAAGCCTACAAAATAGTTGCTGGGAGTGAGAACACAAAGATTACCTCAGATTACCTCAATTCACAAATATTTTGTCGAAATTACTGATCCCCCAAAATAGTTGCTGGGAGTGAGAACACAAAGATTACAACAATTCCCAGATATTTGGTAGAAATGAGACCCCCCAGTAGATGAGACCCCCCAGTAGCTGGTGGCAGACTGGCAGTAAGAACACACACTAACACAACAACGATCTCCTCTCAAACGTGTGCTGAAGCACTGTGTGAAGCCTGATATAGTGTGCTGCGGGACTTAGCTCTGTGAGCCCATGATTGGGCAAAATTTTCCCAATCAGGACTTTGAGCCGTGATTGGCATAGTCTTGAGCCTGTCTTGCACCTGACCTGTGGTCAGGTGGAAGGCTGTAGCCAATTTCAAGCTTCAGGCCAGTGGAAAAGTGCATTGTGGTCCATCGTGGTGCATTGTGGGCAAACACGTGGCGAACACGCGGAAATGTTTGTAGTTCGCGAGCATACGAACAGGCTAAGTTCGATGTGAACTTCGAACCGATCGAACCGAACAGCTCATCCCTAAATAAAACTTCATCAGATCTTCAAGGTGTCATCTGGATTGAGTCACTGTCTGTAGTTAATCTAAGAGTGGGAGTTATCGCCATCTCGTCACAACAGTAAATTAAGAGATCACATTCTCAGTGCTTTGGTGGAGAAGCAGAACAGTCAAAAAATCATAAGATCAGTCAGAAGATCTTAGAAAGATCAGCCAAAAGATCAAAGAAAGATCAGTCAGACATCCTCCATAGGATCCTTGCTAGCTCTGGATACACAGTGAGACGCTGTAGGGACACTGGAAATAGCAGCTTCACACAGTGCTGAACCGAGATAAGAATATTAAAAAGAAATGGTGGAATTAATTAAGAAGTGCAATACTGCCCTCTAGAGGATAGTAAATATTAGATTTGATGTATTAATAATATTGCCAGTGACGTCAATATTACTATAATTGAAGCGGCAGTGTTGGTTGCAAATCAGTCCGAGATTCCAGCATTCAGACTCACACTGCAATGCATTACACATGACCCTCTGAGAGTCCAAGATTCCAACACTCAGACTCACACCACGATGCAGGCAGATCCCAGGACATGAGGCAATCAAGATTCTCACCAAATCTCTAACTCACATGCATTGATTATCTGATATCGATAATCTTCACACATTCCAAAAATATTACTTCAGGAATTCCAAGGCAGACTTATCAAAATCCAGTTTGGACAGGTAATGTATGAAATTAAGCAATTAATGTAATTATATATATTTGTAGATATTCTTGCAACGTAGACTGAGATTTCTCAGATACTGTTAGATCCAGAATCTAAATATCTTTATTCTGCAGATAAAGATGTGAAGAAGTGGATATAAGGATTTATTCCTAAAATAAATGTTGTAAGATTGATACCAATATATATATTGAATTTGGAAATTACTGTGATTAAAATTAATAAGCAAAGAATTATATAACTACAAAATAAAAAGCAAAAGATTAGAAGTTTAATTCTCGAGATTAGGGGAGGATTCACAAAATAAGTTTTTATTACTTATCATTAAATTAGCTCATCTTTTGTTAATCTATGTAGCATAGAGAGAAATATATTTCTATAAGAGCTGGCTGGTTAAACATTGTTTGCTGGGAAATGCATGTTGTATTAAGCAGAAATGTTTATTAACCATTTGTGTATTAGTTACTAACTGATAAGGTAAATGATATTAATCATATATGCAGTTACTAACAGGAGATACATATATTGTGAAGCTAGTTTTTATATGCTGATGGATTGTGGTTTATAAATTTTTGTTTATGATATGAGATTTGAAACTTTTTTGTATACGTAATAAATATATATATATTTTTATCCGATAATTGTATTTTTCAAAGCAAAACACAGACAATTAAAAGAATTCAGGAGAATTTCTAGGAAATATAAACGATTGATATTTGTGTCTCGTGTAAATTTCTTATGAATTAATAATCCCTTGCAACTGCCGAGATAGGTCCAGTAAATCCAATATAGACATATTGGAGGCTTGGCTGATAAATCCAATATACAAACGTGTTGTATTCACGTGCAGAGATTATATCCGACAAAATAGTAGGGATGTGCGTTTCGGGTTTCGGAATTTCGGAATTTTCACGAAATTTCCTGATTCGTGTTTTCGGATGCGGACAATTTTCCGAAAATTTTTAGATCCGAAAATGGCAGATCCGAAAAGTTTTCCGAGCCGAAACAAAATATTTTCCGAATTTTCGAATGTACTTGAAATGTGTCAAATCGAAATTTATTGCTTTGAAACGAGGAGAACAGACGTTCCGAAAAAACAAAAATTTTCGAAAATACGAAAAAGTCGATACAAAAAACGAGCTAAGTGACACGAAAATACGAAAAATGGTCGAAATTCCGAAACCATTTACAATTCCGAAAAACGAAAATTTCCGAAAATACGAAAAGTCGATACAAAAAGCATGCTAAGTGACACGAAAATACGAAAAAATGGTCGAAATTCCTAAAAAAAAATGTACCCGAAAAACGAATCGAGTCGAACCAAATCGAAACAGAAATCAGTCGAAACGAGCCGAATCGAAAAGTTTAAAAATTCAAATCGAATCGAACCGAAAAAAAAATCGGTGCACAAGCCTACAATATAGTTGCTGGGAGTGAGAACACAAAGATTACCTCAGATTACCTCAATTCACAAATATTTTGTCGAAATTTCTGAGCCCCCAAAATAGTTGCTGGGAGTGAGAACACAAAGATTACAACAATTCCCAGATATTTGGTAGAAATGAGACCCCCCAGTAGATGAGACCCCCCAGTAGCTGGTGGCAGACTGGCAGTAAGAACACACACTAACACAACAACGATCTCCTCTCAAACGTGTGCTGAAGCACTGTGTGAAGCCTGATATAGTGTGCTGCGGGACTTAGCTCTGTGAGCCCATGATTGGGCAAAATTTTCCCAATCAGGACTTTGAGCCGTGATTGGCATAGTCTTGAGCCTGTCTTGCACCTGACCTGTGGTCAGGTGGAAGGCTGTAGCCAATTTCAAGCTTCAGGCCAGTGGAAAAGTGCATTGTGGTCCATCGTGGTGCATTGAGGGCAAACACGTGGCGAACACGCGGAAATGTTTGTAGTTCGCGAGCATACGAACAGGGTATGTTCGATGTGAACTTCGAACCGATCGAACCGAACAGCTCATCCCTAAATAAAACTTCATCAGATCTTCAAGGTGTCATCTGGATTGAGTCACTGTCTGTAGTTAATCTAAGAGTGGGAGTTATCGCCATCTCGTCACAACAGTAAGTTAAGAGATCACATTCTCAGTGCTTTGGTGGAGAAGCAGAACAGTCAAAAAATCATAAGATCAGTCAGAAGATCTTAGAAAGATCAGCCAAAAGATCAAAGAAAGATCAGTCAGACATCCTCCATAGGATCCTTGCTAGCTCTGGATACACAGTGAGACGCTGTAGGGACACTGGAAATAGCAGCTTCACACAGTGCAGCCATTACCACAAGCCTGTATGTGCCTGCAAGCAAGTGCCAGCATAGCATTCAATAGTGTCAGGATATTATTGCTGTGAAAGTTCAATACATCTGTGCCTTACAAACAGTTTATACAGAGCCTCTGTACACTACAACTAGTTTATTACACTGTATGCATTGCACGTGATTTGACTGTGAAATCTTATCAGAGAGTAAAAGCAAATCTTTCTATAACCGATGCCTAGAAATCCTAGCTGAGCTCAGCAAAATTGATACATTTCTCTGCTGCTATAGAACTATATCATAAGCCCTCTCCTTGTCAGCAAAATGCTCCAGCAAATCAATAAACAATCTGACACACTTCCAGACTCAGAAATGCTTTCAGATCAGGAATTAAGCCCTGAACCAAACAAAAGAGAAAAAGATTAACAAAACCAACCTGAAAAGTACAAGAAAATCTTGAAGCTGACGTAGAAAAGTTGCTGTCTCATACGAATGATCTCGTGTGTACTGCTGTCAAATGCATGTCAGTTCTCTCTCAACATCATGTCATGTTGCATTACAACTAGAGTAGGGATGAGCTGTTCGGTTCGATCAGTTTGGAGTTCGATTCAAAGTTTGGCCGTTCGCAAGTTCGCGAACTTCAAACTTTTTAGCGTGTTCGGTTCGAGTTCGCAAAAAAATAATAATTTTGAAAAAGGTATAAAAAAATGCTTAAAAAATACTAAAAAATCTAAAAATAAAGAGACACTTTACTGCAGAATATTATAAGCAACGGTTTATTAGATATTGAATTAAAAACTAATGTGTACGTGCAAAGATTCTCACCTCTCAATGACCTGTGTTTTCAAACGGCGTAAACAACAGATGTTTTTAGTCTGGTCTAATCAATTTGATACATTGTATGTATGTAGACTATACTGAGCGTGTGGTGTCTCCAGATGTATCAAACAACACCTGTGCTTCTGAGAAGTGTTAATTTCTCTACTAAATCTTCCTCTGATATGCTGCATTTCACTGCTGTGTGCTCAGCTCATTTTTACTGCTTTCGCTCATCATGTTTAAATGCGATTTGAAGTTCTTTCCGGCACACTCCGCAGATTTATAATATATCATTTTTATATGTATACATCATGCCCTGCCTGTGTATTATGTAAAAAAATGCAATAAAAAATGAATTTTTAATCATCTGCAGTGCGTAAAGTTTTTTTTCACATTTTAGCACATGAGCGTTTGCGGTTATGTTTTCTATGGGGTGCGCTTGTACAAAAATTAGAAATGGGGACTTGTTACATTTTGTTGGGGGGAATTACGTGATTTATAGCTAACGCACCCCATAGAAAAAAATCATTAGTGTAGCATCATTGTTCACATTCTAATTGAAATGTGAACAAGAATGCTGCATTAATAAAAATAACACACAAATGTTTTTTTTTTTTTTTTTTTACTTTTTACCTGGTCATGTTGGGTATCATGCTCAGGCCTTTCGATTGACACCCTCCATGACCCCCTAGCTGCCACGGTTCTAAAGATATCAGGGGTTCAAATGAAACCCCTATCTCCATCATGGGATTCTGGGCAGCTAGGGGATCCCCGGCTATCTGACGTTCTCACGCTATGCGTGAGGACGTCAGGCAGTGAGGGGGGACCCAGGGGTGGAGCCGACATCCAAGATGGAGGCCACCACCAGAGCTAGGCCGCACTTCAGCGCCGCAAGGCATCTCTTTACACAGCCCCATCAGCATCTCTATAGACAACCTCACAGCATCACTATACACAACCTCACAGCATCTCTACACACAGCCCCAACAGCATCTCTATACACAGCCTCAAAGCATCTCTATACACAACCCCATCAGCATCTCTATACACAGCCTCACAGCATCTCTATATGCAACCTCACAGCATCTCTATACACAGCCCCAGCAGCATCTCTATACACAACATCTCTATACACAACCCCATCAACATTTCTATACAGAAACAGCATCTCTAAACACAACCCCATCAGCATCTCTATACACAGCCTCACAGCATCTCTATACACAACCCCATCAGCATCTCTATACACAAACAGCATCTCTATACACAACCCCATCAGCATCTCTATACACAGCATCTCTATACACAACCTCACAGCATCTCTATACACAACCCCATCAGCATCTCTATACACAGCCACAAAGCATCTCTATACACAACCTCACAGCTTCTCTATACACAACCCCATCAGCATCTCTATACACAGCCACACAGCATCTCTATACACAACCCCATCAGCATCTCTATACACAAACAGCATCTCTATACACAACTCCTTCAGCATCTCTAAACACAGCCTCACAGCATCTCTATGCAAAACCTCACAGCATCGCTATACACAACCCCATTAGCATCTCTATACACAGCCACACAGCATCTCTATACACAACCCCATCAGCATCTCTATACACAGCATCTGTATACACAACCCCATCAGCATCTCTATACACAAACAGCATCGCTATACACAACCCCTTCAGCATCTCTAAAGACAACCTCACAGAATCTCTATACACAACCCCATTAGCATCTCTATACACAACCCCATCAGCATCTCTATACACAAACAACATCTCTAAACACAGCCTCACAGCATCTCTATACACAACCTCACAACATCTCTATACCAACCCCATCAGCATCTCTATACACAACCCCATCAGCATCTCTATACACAGCATCTCTATACACAGCCTCACAGCATCTCTATACACAACCTCACAACATCTCTATACACAACCCCATCAGCATCTCTATACACAAACAGCATCGCTATACACAACCCCTTCAGCATCTCTAAAGACAACCTCACAGAATCTCTATACACAACCCCATTAGCATCTCTATACACAACCCCATCAGCATCTCTATACACAAACAACATCTCTATACACAACCCCTCCAGCATCTCTAAACACAGCCTCACAGCATCTCTATACACAACCTCACAACATCTCTATACACAACCCCATCAGCATCTCTATACACAGCATCTCTATACACAGCCTCACAGCATTAGGAATGAGCCGAACACCCCCGAGTTCGGTTCGCACTCAAACTCAAACTTTTCAAATGTTCGGATTCGAACTCGAACTCGAACGCAATGTACACATACTGTATATACACAGCCTCACAGCATCTCTATATACAACCCCATCAGCATCTCTATACACAAACAGCATCTCTATACACAACCCCATCAGCATCTCTATATACAGCATCTCTATACACAACCTCACAACATCTCTATACACAACCCCATCAGCATCTCTATACACAGCATCTCTATACACACCCACACAGCATCTCTATACACAACCTCACAGCATCTCTATACACAACCCATCAGCATCTCTATACACAGCCACACAGCATCTCGATACACAAACCCATCAGCATCTTTATACACAGCATCTCTATACACAACCCCATCAGCATCTCTATACACTAGACAGCATCTCTATACACAACCCCTTCAGCATCTCTAAACACAGCCTCGCAGCATCTCTATACACAACCCCATCAGCATCTCTATACACAGCATCTCTATACACAACCTCACAACATCTCTATACACAACCCCATCAGCATCTCTATACACAGCATCTCTATACACACCCACACAGCATCTCTATACACAACCTCACAGCATCTCTATACACAACCCATCAGCATCTCTATACACAGCCACACAGCATCTCGATACACAAACCCATCAGCATCTTTATACACAGCATCTCTATACACAACCCCATCAGCATCTCTATACACTAGACAGCATCTCTATACACAACCCCTTCAGCATCTCTAAACACAGCCTTGCAGCATCTCTATACACAACCCCATCAGCATCTCTATACACAGCATCTCTATACACAACCTCACAGCATCTCTATACACAACCCCATCAGCATCTCTATACACAGCATCTCTATACACAGCCACACAGCATCTCTATACACAACCTCACAGCATCTCTATACACAACCCCATCAACATCTCTATACACAGCCACACAGCATCTCTATACACAACCCCTTCAGCATCTCTAAACACGGCCTCACAGCATCCCTATACGCAACCTCACAGCATCTCTATACACAGCCCCATCAGCATCTCTATACACAACATCTCTACACACAGCCACACAGCATCTCTATACACAACCCCATCAGCATCTCTATACACAGCCTCACAGCATTAGGGATGAGCCGAACACCCCCGAGTTCGGTTCGCACTCAAACTGGAACTTTTCAAATGTTCGGATTCGAACTCGAACTCGAACGCAATACAAGTCAATGGGACTCAAAATTTAATTTTTAGAGTGCCCTCCAAGAGGGCATATATGCTAGATATTTGCCATAAAAGGTGTATGGGGGTTCCGGGTAGTGCCCTGGGGGACAGGAAACAAGGACAAAAAGTTTTAAAAAAAACTTTTTAAAGGGACAGTGAGTTTTCCATAAAATAAGGGTTAAAAATAAAAATGAAAAATTCCTTCAAATATCGTGCCTAGGAGATCCCCATAACCTGTCCGTGAAGTGGCGGATTTCTAGGATGTATAGAAACATTTAAAAAAAAAAAATGCAATTTCAAATGACGGTTAATGCTTTTCCTTTAATTTATTCATAAACAACTGCTTGGGGCGGCAGCCTGTATGAAAAGACATTTTAGGACGCGCAAATTTTTTTTAGTGATTTTTTGGTTAAATTATGGTGAAACTTATGCAG